>LR738544.1:32965725-32990725 GCA_902685375.1 Neostethus bicornis
TCTCCAGGGACTTGGCTTTGATCAACAGGCATGTTGCTCCAATCCGTCCTTTGATCTATAGAAATGTGGCTCTGATCTGTCGTGACGTCACTTCGATCTATGGAGACGGTACTCCAATCTGTAGGAATGTGACTGCCATCTGAAGGGACATGATTCCGATCTGTAGAGACATGATTCCGATCTGCAGAGACATGATTCCGATCTGTAGAGACATGATTTCGATCTGTAGAGATGGGACTTGGATCCCTGGAGGTGGAACTCCCATCTGTAGGTACATTGCTCTGAACTATAACGGTGTGACTGCCATCTTTAGGAACGTGACTCTGATCTCCAGAGACTTGGATTTGATCAACAGGCATGTTGCTCCGATCCATGGAGACGTTCCGTGGATCTATAAAAATATGGCTGTGATCTGTGGGGACGTGGCTCTGATAAACAGACATATTGCTCCGATCCATTTCACTGTTGTTCTGATCCGTAGTGATGTGCTCCCGATCTGCAAGGACGTTGCCTCGATCTGTGGAGACAGTACCCTGAAACATGGGGACGGTGCTCCAATCTGGAGGCTCGTTGGTCTGATCTGGAGGAAGGTTAGTCGGATCTATATAGACATTACTCCAATTTTTAGAGACGTTCCTTTGTTCTATATGAATGTTTCTATGAACAGTAGGCATGTTTCTCTGATTTAGAGGATGTTTATTCTGGTCTGAAGGCACGTTGCTCCAATTTGTAGACATGTTGTTCTGATCTGGAGGAAGGCTACTTCGATTTTTAGAGATGTTACTCCATTTTGTAAATGCGTTGCTCTGATCCGTAGGGCTGTTTCCTTGATTTTGAAGTGGTTTACTTCCATCTGTAGACACCTCGCTCTGATCTGTAGGAACCCAGGTCCAATCTGAAGAGATGTTTCTCTGATCTGGAGGAAGGTTCCTTCGATCAACGGGGATGTTACTCTGTTCTCTGTGGACGTTGATCTGATCTGTAGAGATGTTTCTCTGATTTAGAGGTGGTTTACTTCCGTCTGTAGACACCTTGCTCTGATCTGTAGAGATGTTTCTCTGATCTGCAGGAAAAAGATATGTTTTGAAGTTTCGAAGACAAATGATTTCAGTGGTGTGACGTCTTGAGTCACAAACAAAAATTCAAATCTGTTCCTTGAAGATTCCTCTAAGTTTGAAACGTTCCGGAAAAAAATAGTTAAAGTTACAAATTATAAAACAATATCACAGGTGAAAAAAAAAGAAAAAAAAAAGATGAAAACAAAGAGAATTCAACATCTTATATTTTGTAGATAAACTAATCAGCAGAGCTAGCTGTGTTCCACCATTCGCTTCTTTCTCTTTCTGAAATCCGTCATTCCATCATGAGGAGAAACTACGTTAGTAAAGAAACTTCTTCACAAAACCTTTAACAAGCAGCTGAGTTTCACCCTGAACTCTTGCATGAAATTTGTTCTTAATTTTCAATTCTCGTCAGTTAGAAAATTCTTCTCGTTTCGGCCCAACAGCTGGAGCCAGAGCTGGTGAGCAAGAGAACGCAGTCAGGGTGAGGAAAGCCTGGGAATCCCCACTGAGGCTGCTGTCCCGGCTCCAGATGGGGGTAGGAACGTAGATCCTGGTTACCATGGTGAAGGTAGGAACGTAGATCCTGGTTACCATGGTGAGGGTAGAAATGTAGATCTTGGTTACCATGGTGAGGGTAGGAATGTAGATCCTGGTTACCATGGTGAGGGTAGGAACATAGATCCTGGTTACCATGGTGAGGGTAGGAATGTAGATCCTGGTTACCATGGTGAGGGTAGGAACATAGATCCTGGTTACCATGGTGAGGGTAGGAACATAGATCCTGGTTACCATGGTGAGGGTAGGAACGTAGATCCTGGTTACCATGGTGAGGGTAGGAACGTAGATCCTGGTTACCATGGTGAGGGTAGGAACGTAGATCCTGGTTACCATGGTGAGGGTAGGAACGTAGATCCTGGTTACCATGGTGAGGGTAGGAACGTAGATCCTGGTTACCATGGTGAGGGTAGGAACGTAGATCCTGGTTACCATGGTGAGGGTAGGAACGTAGATCCTGGTTACCATGGTGAGGGTAGGAACATAGATTCTGATTACCATGGTGAGGGTAGGAACGTAGATCCTAGTTACCATGGTGAGGGTAGGAACGTAGATCCTGGTTACCATGGTGAGGGTAGGAACATAGATCCTAGTTACCATGGTGAGGGTAGGAACGTAGATCCTAGTTACCATGGTGAGGGTAGGAACGTAGATCCTGGTTACCACGGTGAGGGTAGGAACGTAGATCCTGGTTACCATGGTGAGGGTAGGAACATAGATCCTAGTTACCATGGTGAGGGTAGGAACGTAGATCCTAGTTACCATGGTGAGGGTAGGAACGTAGATCCTGGTTACCATGGTGAGGGTAGGAACATAGATCCTAGTTACCATGGTGAGGGTAGGAACGTAGATCCTGGTTACCATGGTGAGGGTAGGAACGTAGATTGACTTGTAAATCCAGAGCTGTGATTTTCGGCTAGGCTCTTTCTTCACCACGACGGATCAATGCATCGTCCTGATTATTGCGGACGCTGCACCGAGCCATCTGTCGTTCTCCCACTCCATGTGCTCCAAATCTCAAAGAATTAAGGACATGAACAAAAATTCCTTTCCAACTGTAACTGTGAGCTGTAGTCTTCATAGAAATGGATGCTACTTCCAGGAGGTTACAGTCAGAGTTTTAAGTTGTTCTGACCCTGATCACAGTAAGCAGAGGGTCTGCTTCCCTATTTCTGATATTTATTGTTCAGGAGCAGTGCTACCTGTTAGCTGGATCCGGTCTGGTTTGCTCTTGCTGGTCCCCAAAGCTGTACCGGTGGAGCAGCAGGCCACACATGAAGGACCGGGATGACCTGCAGAAGACCGGTCGGATCAGGATTAATATTTCTATCAATGGTTTTTTAAAGTTTTAATTGTTTCTTTAAAAGATCATCAGACTAAAATATTATTTCTTTTCCAAAACAACAAATCAACAGCTAATTAATTTGTCGTTAATCAACAAATCAATTTACATCAACAATAGATCATTTATCACTGTGAATGTTCAGCAGGCTGTGAGGCTCAAACAAAGTCTCCAGTGACAGAGGGTGGGTCCCGTCCCCGTGTGAAGTTTTTCCAGTGCTGCTGATCTTGTTCCAGCTGTTCTCCTTCCTCCACTGTAACTCTGAGTTGTTGAAGGTCGCCCGCGATCATGTCAAGACATCGGGTACGGGGCTTACCTCGTGGTCTTTTCTAACCTGTGATCTTTGGGTTGAATTAAAGGGTAGCTCTCGCAGGATGGTCGGGAGGTCGGCGGAGGACGTGGCCGAACCTGCCAGTCTGGCGTTGTGCAGCCAGGAAGGATGCCTTGGGCAGGTCAAGGTTCGTGGGGGTGAGGTTTGAAACACTGGTCTTTCTGTGTGTAGTTTGCATGTTCTCCTTGTGTATGTGTGGGTTTTCTCTGGTTTCATCTAAAAACATACATGTTAGGTTGATTGGTTGCTATGAAAATACCCCTAGGACTGAGTGTGTGTGTGTGTGTGTGTGTGTGTGTGTGTGTGTGTGTGTGTGTGGATGGTTGTCTGTGTGTGTGTGTGTGTGTGTGTGTGTGGATGGTTGTCTGTGTGTGTGTGTGTGTGTGTGTGTGTGTGTGTGTGTGTGTGTGTGTGTGGATGGTTGTCTGTGTGTGTGTGTGTGTGTATGTGTGTGTATGTGTGTGTATGTGTGTGTGGATGGTTGTCTGTGTGTGTGTGTGTGTGTGTGTGTGGATGGTTGTCTGTGTGTGTGTGTGTGTGGATGGTTGTCTGTGTGTGTGTGTGTGTGTGTGTGTGTGTATGTGCGCGTGTGTGTGTGTGTGTGTGTGTGTGTGTGTGTATGTGTGTGTATGTGTGTGTAGTCGGACCCTTGGCTGTAAAGGCTAGTGTTAAAAAAAATTCTAACAAAAAACAGCACCATCTAATGAGGAAATTCAACCAGAAGAAAAATGGCTCCTTTAATGATCAGATACTGTTTTCTAATTTTAACACAGAAATAACACAGAAATTCTCTGATGACTCTGCAGTTGTAGGGTGTATAAGTGGTGGGCAGGAGGAGGAGTACAGGAGGGTGGTGGATGGATTTGTGGAGTGGGCGGGAGAGAATCACCTGGTCCTCAATGTGGACAAGACCAGGGAGATGGTGATTGACTTCCGGAAGAGGAGGACTGCTTTGCAGCCGCTCTGCATTCTGGGTAGAGATGTGGAGGTGGTGGAGGAGTACAAATACCTTGGAGTGACCATCGACAGTAGACTGAGCTGGAGGAGCAACCGTACTGCTGTGTACAAGAAGACCTGCAGCCGACTTTACTTCCTAAGGAAGCTGAGGTCCTTCAATGTGTGCGGCAAGATCCTGGAGACCTTCTACCAGTCTGTGGTGGAGACCTTCTACCAGTCTGTGGTGGAGACCTTCTATCAGTCTGTGGTGGAGACCTTCTACCAGTCTGTGGTGGAGACCTTCTACCAGTCTGTGGTGGAGACCTTCTATCAGTCTGTGGTGGAGACCTTCTACCAGTCTGTGGTGGAGACCTTCTATCAGTCTGTGGTGGAGACCTTCTACCAGTCTGTGGTGGAGACCTTCTATCAGTCTGTGGTGGAGACCTTCTACCAGTCTGTGGTGGAGACCTTCTATCAGTCTGTGGTGGAGACCTTCTACCAGTCTGTGGTGGAGACCTTCTATCAGTCTGTGGTGGAGACCTTCTACCAGTCTGTGGTGGAGACCTTCTATCAGTCTGTGGTGGAGACCTTCTACCAGTCTGTGGTGGAGACCTTCTATCAGTCTGTGGTGGAGACCTTCTACCAGTCTGTGGTGGAGACCTTCTATCAGTCTGTGGTGGAGACCTTCTATCAGTCTGTGGTGGAGACCTTCTACCAGTCTGTGGTGGAGACCTTCTACCAGTCTGTGGTGGAGACCTTCTATCAGTCTGTGGTGGAGACCTTCTACCAGTCTGTGGTGGAGACCTTCTATCAGTCTGTGGTGGAGACCTTCTATCAGTCTGAGGTGGAGACCTTCTACCAGTCTGTGGTGGAGACCTTCTATCAGTCTGTGGTGGAGACCTTCTATCAGTCTGTGGTGGAGACCTTCTACCAGTCTGTGGTGGAGACCTTCTACCAGTCTGTGGTGGAGACCTTCTATCAGTCTGTGGTGGAGACCTTCTATCAGTCTGTGGTGGAGACCTTCTACCAGTCTGTGGTGGCCAGCTCCTTGTTCTTCTCCGTCATCTGCTGGGGGAGCAGCATCGCAGCCAGTGATGCCAACAGACTGAATAAACTAATCAGACTGGCTGGCTCTGTCATTGGCAGCAAACAGGACTCACTTGAGGCAGTGGTAGAGAGGAGGTCACTGAACAAACTTTTATCCATCATGGAAAACCCTGACCATCCTCTCCACCCACTCCTGGACAAACAACGGAGCTCCTTCTCCAAGAGGCTCAGACAGCTCCGCTCGAGAACATCTCGTTACCGGAGGTCTTTCTTTCCGTACGTGATCGGGCTCTATAACGACTCACTTAGCAGATAAAAAGTTGTTGCTGTGACACACAAATTTCCCATGTGTGGGATCAATAAAGTAGATTCTGATTCTGATTTAAATAAAAGCAGAACTTTTCAGGAACCAGAAAACCTTCCTACCTCTTCTTCCACGCCTCCCCTCTGGACCTGGTGGCCCAGGGGCTCCTGGTCTGCCAGGCACACCTGATACAGATAGAGACATGAGAAACATGACTGGCATTCCATGACAACATGAATATAAAATACTTACCTGGAGGTCCAGGTGGACCTGGAAAGAAAAAACAATCCCTGTTAAACAAGAGAACCTCCATCAGTCTCACACACACTCTGGAACAAACATCCTTCCTTCAAACACACACTCTGGACACACGCACCTGTCAGGCAGAGTCCTCCAGAGTTGTTACAAAGATCAACAAAAGCTTTGACCTAAAAAAATTAAAAAAAAATATTCGATGAACCTGCAGCAAAGAATTTAATCTGAGTCTAAATATTCAAACAAAATATGAGAAAAAGTTTCTAGAAAATGTAACCCATAATGTTCACTAAGCCCCTCCCATCCTGAAAACACCTGGTCGTTTACCCGGGTTCAGACCAGTGGGCCATTCCTCCAAACTGGCCTCCTCCAGGTCTCACTGTCGTTTCTCATGCTTTTCAACGTGGGCGACCCCAGAATGGAACAGGATCCCTCTCAGAAAAACGGTTCCAGAATGGAAGAGGGTCCAGCCCCTCTCAGGAGGACCGGAGCCCAGGCGGTGCACCCAGGTGACTATGTCTACTCGACCTCACGTTCTATTCAATTTTCAATTTTATTTTTTCAGCCCAAAATCACATTTTTTGTCTGAACAGGCTTCACATTGAAAATTCAAAAAGAACAAAAACATGAAAAAAAGAAGAATGTAAAATAAACACAAATACACAGCACATTCCTGCCCTTAGACTCTCCTTCACGGTGAGAAAAAACTCCTAAAAAAACCATCAGTGGGGAAAAATAAGAAACCTCATGGGGATCCACACGAAAGAGAGATCCCTCCCCCGGGACGAGCAACCAATGTGTCAAAGATTATTGTTTAAATATTAGCTTATTCTAATCTACAGCTAAATATCTAAAGAAGTCAATAAATGTTCTTCATCCTGATGGAAACACGGGGGACTCCTCAGCCTGGAGATGTCCAGAACGAGGATGAGTAGATGTTCTTCATCCTGATGGAAACACGGGGGACTCCTCAGCCCGGAGATGTCCAGGACGGGGATGAGTAGATGTTCTTCATCCTGATGGAAACACTGGGGGACTCCTCAGCCTGGAGATGTCCAGAACGAGGATGAGTAGATGTTCTTCATCCTGATGGAAACACGGGGGACTCCTCAGCGTGGTGACGCTCGGGATGGAAATGAGTAGATGGGTTAATCCTCAAGGAGATACAGTAGATCAAGCGCGGAGGCCTTGAGGTTCTGAGCCAGCTTCTGCAGCCAAAAGTCAGAACGCCAGGGTCCCCACAAAACCCAATCTCTGGCCTCTTTAACCCCTCATGCAGGTGGTGAGGCTGCTGGAAGGAGGGCGGGGGGCTACGACTGATTGGCAGAGGTCCAGCCACCAGGTTCTTACCCAGGCCTGCTTCCAGAGAGGTTCACAGTGACCCACGCCTGGTCAATAGAAACTTATTGTCCGTATTTATTTCTAGTCAAATGTTTCTTTTAACTGGATGTTGATTGGCTCATCATCTGGACCTGGTCTCAATGGGTGACCCTACCTGAAGCATGAACATCTCTTCTAGGATCAGGGTGTCCTAGAAGCCCTCCAAAGATGGTGACTAAGGATAAAGATATTTGGATTCTGTGTAATCTAAGTCTTCATGTGCACCAAAAAAAAAATGGAGCATTCATTTCTGAGCATGCTCCCTGGCACCGTTTACCACGGAGCTGCTCCAAAGCAGCTCCAGAGAGGAGAGAGGCAGGTATCAACTGGTCTTCATAGACATTCAGGAATGTGTTAAAACAGGTGTGGTCCTTTAAAAAAAAAACATAGTCTTCACAAAAATACAAGAACAGATACTTACACTCAAACACATGAACACACACACACACGATCAGATAAACACACACCTCTCTAAAGAGTGGGGGTGAACGTCCTCTGACAGACGTCCTAAATTCTGTGTAAAAAGTTCAAACTCAGTACCGGAAACATGGAGTAGGTCATCAACGTCAGCATGTCCTGGTTCTGGCTGGGGTCTCCCTCCGGGTGTCGTCTGCTGCGGCGGAGCTGCTCTACGTCCTCCCTTCTGGACTCTGTCAGGATCTGTGCTTGCAACCTGCAGTTCTGGGCCAGCTCCAGCACCTGGGACTCCAACGTGATCACTTTCTGAACCTGGGACTCCAGCCTGGTCAGCTCCTGTACCTGGGACTCCAACCTGGTCAGCTCCTGTACCTGGGACTCCAGCTTGATTAGCTCCTGTACCTGGGACTCCAGCCTGGTCAGCTCCTGTACCTGGGACTCCAGCCTGGTCAGCTCCTGTACCTGGGACTCCAGTCTGGTCAGCTCCTGTACCTGGGACTCCAGTCTGGTCAGCTCCTGCACCTGGGACTCCAGCCTGGTCAGCTCCTGTACCTGGGATTCCAACCTGGTCAGTTCGTCTGCAAAGTCCTGGTGTTGGACCAAGACGAAGGTTAGACCTGCAAAGCCAGAGAGCAGCAGGACACACACACCCAGCAGGACGCTCCTCCACACCAGAACATCTTCATGCTTCATGTTTGGGTTGTTTTATGGTCCTCAGTCAGTTTATCTGAGACTGATGGAGTGGAATAAAATATGCCTCTGTGTGTGTGTGTGTGTGTGTGTGTGTGTGTGTGTGTGTGTGTGTGTGTGTGTGTGTGTGTGTGTGTGTGTGTGTGTGTGTGTGTGTGTGTGTAGGAGGAAGCGTTGTGTAACCAGCAGCTGGTATGCAGTGGGTCTGCCGACAGTGTTTTATTGTGCTGCTGTTCTTCCAGCAGCGTTTCGGCCCGTCGTTGTGTCTGAGGAGATAAACTGGGACATTGTTCTGGTGTACAGAGCGGAGGACTGTGTGGAGGAACGTGTGTGTGTGTGGGAGTGAAATGTTCTCTTCCATCCTGTTTTCTCTTTCTGAGCCGTGTGTGCCAGTTTATTGTCAGAAGAAATTCTTTTCCTGTCTTCGTTCTCCTTCCATCCATTCTCTCCCTCCTGGCCCGCTTCTCTCACACGGGTCACCCTGACCCAGCTAATTACCAAGCCTGAAAGGCTCCAAGTGGCAGGCCTCTGTGGTGGGGGGTTAGTTCTCCCCATACAGGAACCAGAGAAAGACGTTTGTGTGGATGAAAAGCTGCTGTGCATCAGTCCTTCTGGGCAGGAGAGGAGGTGTTTCTAAGCAACCGGTGGTGAGGGGCTTTTATAAACACTTCATTCACCGAAGAAAAAATGTAGAGCACCTTTAAAAGCAGCACAGACGAGGCTCTGGTCGAGAAGCAGAGCGGGGTCTCGCCACCGAGGGTCTGTAGATTGAACTTCAAAGGAAAGGCAGGTTAGATTCCGGTGCGCTGCTCCTCAGGATGCTCCTACCTCCGATGCTCCTCAGCTCCATCATTCCCCTCCTCCTCCTGCTCCTGCTGCTCCTCCTGCTCACCAGGAGACACGCCGTCCACCGCTCCCACCTGCCAGGTACAGATTTCAGCCTCACACCTTAGAGACCTCTAACCTCAGCCACCTCTGTGTTCTCAGGACCTCCGTGGTTGGGTGGAATCGGCCCGATTCTGACCTACAGCCGCTTCCTGTGGACCGGCATCGGCTCTGCCTCCAACTATTACAGCCGGAGATATGGAGATCTGGTCCGAGTCTGGATCAGAGGGGAGGAGACCCTCATCCTGAGCAGGTAGGGAGGGGTTACACCCTCTACACGGAGGGATGGAGGAGACTCAGGCTGCACAATAGATTTATTTTTAATCAATAATTAGAAAGATATATAAATTCCCTTTAAGTTTCAGTGTGTGTTCTGAGAAGCAAACTGAGTTATCAGATAAAATATTTCACTCACTGTCGAAATGAAACCAAAGGACGGATCAGTGTGGTGTCTGCAATAATTATGACGCTGCATCGATTTGTCGTGGTGAAAAAAAAGCTGAGCCAAAAAGCAAAGCTCTGGATTTACCAACATACGATGTACGTTCCTACCCTCACCATGGTAACCAGGATCTACGTTCCTACCCTCACCATGGTAACCAGGATCTACGTTCCTACCCTCACCATGGTAACCAGGATCTACGTTCCTACTCTCACCATGGTAACCAGGATCTATGTTCCTACCCTCACCATGGTAACCAGGATCTACGTTCCTACCCTCACCATGGTAACCAGGATCTACGTTCCTACCCTCACCATGGTAACCAGGATCTACGTTCCTACTCTCACCATGGTAACCAGGATCTACGTTCCTACTCTCACCATGGTAACCAGGATCTACGTTCCTACCCTCACCATGGTAACCAGGATCTATGTTCCTACCCTCACCGTGGTAACCAGGATCTACGTTCCTACCCTCACCATGGTAACCAGAATCTACGTTCCTACCCTCACCGTGGTAACCAGGATCTACATTCCTACCCTCACCGTGGTAACCAGGATCTACGTTCCTACCCTCACCATGGTAACCAGGATCTACGTTCCTACCCTCACCGTGGTAACCAGGATCTACATTCCTACCCTCACCATGGTAACCAGGATCTACATTCCTACCCTCACCGTGGTAACCAGGATCTACATTCCTACCCTCACCGTGGTAACCAGGATCTATGTTCCTACCCTCACCGTGGTAACCAGGATCTACATTCCTACCCTCACCGTGGTAACCAGGATCTACGTTCCTACCCTCACCATGGTAACCAGGATCTACGTTCCTACCCTCACCGTGGTAACCAGGATCTACGTTCCTACCCTCACCATGGTAACCAGGATCTACATTCCTACCCTCACCATGGTAACCAGGATCTACATTCCTACCCTCACCGTGGTAACCAGGATCTACGTTCCTACCCTCTTCATGGTAAACAGTGCAGGTGGTAGCCGAAAGAATGAGAACGCAGATACAAGCGGCTGAAAACAGCTTCCTCTGACTTCCTCAACCTAGTGAGGTCACTCAATCTTTCTCTCAGAGATAGAGGGAGGAGTTCCGCCATAGAGAAGGAGCTCAGAGTAGAGCCGTTGCTCCTCCAGGTCGAGACAAGCCAGATCGGGTGGTTCGGGTATCTGGTTAGGATGCTTCCCTCCCGGTGAGATGTTTTGGGCACGTCCCACCAGGAGGAGACCCAGAGGTAGACCTCGGACCCACTGGAGAGACTATGTCTCCCAGCTGGACAGGGAACACCTCAGGATCCTTCTGGGTCAGCTGGAGGATGCAGCCGGGGTGAGAGAAGCCTGGGTTTCCCCGTCTGAGGTTGTTGCCCCCGCGACCCGGCTCCGGATAAGAGAAGACGACAAAACGTGAAAAGAATGAAGTATTTTATTAGATTTTTTTTGTTTCTCAAGTGGTTAAAACTCAATAAGCCTGTAAGTTGGTTACAGCAGGGCATCCTCAGCAGGTAGGGTGCATGTGTGGGGGGCCGGGGAGGGTGGAGACCCCCATCCTCGGTAGGTTCTGTGTGTGTGGTAAGGGTTGGGTGGTGGAGACCCCGATCTTCAGCTGGTAGGGTGTAACATACCGGCCTGACTCCGCTCCACGCAGGTCCTCTGCTATCTACCACGTCCTGAGGAGTCCTCACTACGTGTCACGGTTCGGGAGCAGCAGGGGTCTGCAGTGCATTGGGATGGAAGGGAGGGGCATCATCTTCAACTGCAACGTCCCCCTCTGGAGGAAAGTCAGGACTTACTTTGCAAAAGGTGAGGCGGGTTCGGTGTGATGGGGGGGGTCGGTGTGATGTGGGGGTCGGTGTGATGTGGGGGTCGGTGTGATTTAGGGGTCACCGTCTCTGTGATGTACTGCAGCTCTGAGTGGCCCTGGCCTCCAGATGGCGCTCTCCGTCTGTGTAAGCACCACCAGCAGCCACCTGGATTCGCTCCAGCAGCACAGCGACCCCTCTGGCCAGGTTGACATCCTGCACCTGCTCAGGAGCATCGTGGTTGACATCTCCAACCAGATGTTCCTCAGAGTTCCTCTGAACGGTCAGTGTTTCCTCCAGATGTTTACAGATGTTTACAGCTTCTGACCTTTTCTCTGCTCCTGCAGACAAAGACCTCCTCCTGAAAATACACAAGTACTTTGAGACGTGGCAAACGGTCCTGATAAAACCAGACATCTTCTTCAGGATGGGCTGGTGGTTCGATAAGCATCAGAGAGCAGCGTAAGACCTGAACCAGGCTGACCCCTCTCTGACCGCCTGCTCATGTCTAACTCTATCTGCAGGAAGGAGCTGCAGGACCTCATGGAGGACCTGCTGACCATCAAGAGGAACATGGTCCACAGCAGTCCTAAGCTGGAGACACATCTGGACTTTGCTACAGATCTCATCTTGGCTGAAGTAAGTCCAGCAGGATCTTCGTCTGTAGATTTTTGTTTGAACAGCTTTTTCTTTCAGTGATTACATGATGTAAACATGGGGTTTATAAAAAAAACCCTTCTAAGGCAACGTGAGCTTCATAAATCACATTTATAACAAACCTCAGGTGTAACCCCAGCTTGATCTCCATCCCTTCTTCAACATGCCTAGAACATGCATATGCAAACCACGGCCCGCGAGCCACATGTTGCCCGTTAAACTTTTTAATCCGGCCCACCAAACTTGAAAAAAATTCCTCCAGATTGAGAGAAGCTAGATGGCGTGGTTTGGGCATCTGGTCAGGATGCCCCCCCGAGCTCCTCGCTGGTGAGGTGTTTCAGGCACGTCCCTCCAGGAGTAGACCGAGAGGCAGACCCCAGACCCGCTGGAGAGACTATGTCTCACAGCTGGCCGGGGAAGGACTTGGGATCCTTCCGGGTGAGCTGGAGGATGCAGCCGGGGAGAGAGAGGCCTGGGTTTCCTATCTGAGGTTGTTGCCCCCGCGACCCGACCCCGGATAAGCGGAAAACGATGGAACAGAATGGAACCTTGTTACGTGTTTTATTTCACCTGCATTTCTGATGTTTCCTCACTAGATGGTGCCCTCTATGATATGAAAAGCCATCGGGCCGATACACACACGTAAACAAGCGTGTTAGATGTTAAAACAAACAAAATGTTACATCAAGCGTTTAGATTTCAAACCTAGTGCTGCTAGATTTTAAATTTAACCCTCTTGATGTAACATTTAGCGCTTGTTTAAAATCTGGCTTCATTCTATTGGTCTAATCTAGAGGTTACCAAAACATGGCATCCATCTGATCCTGTTCCAGACCTCTGGTCAAATGTTAGAACTCAATGTGGCCCACGAACCTAAAAGTTTGTCCACCCCTGGTTTAGAACTCATGAATAAATCATGCAAATGATTAGTTTATTTTTTAAAGGGACAGTGCGATTTAATAAAACATTAAAAAAAAACACGAGTAAAAAAAACATGAATTATCTAAAAGGTCACTTTTCATCTGCAGCCTTCAAGAGGTCAAACTTTAAAAAATAAAAGGTAAATAAAAACATTAAAAACAACTGTTTACAGTAAACATTAAACTCTGGGTGCTGTTAGAGTTTAATTTATTAAATAAATAAATAAATGAATGACTCTATTCATCCCTCACCGGGGAAATGTGTATGCTGCACTCCTTACACAGGTTGCCCTTCGACGGCGCCAATGGTGGGAGAAGCGGGGGTTAGGTGTCTTCTCCAAGGACCCTAGACGTGCTCTCTGTGGGACGCGAACCAGCGAACTTCCGGTCCGCGGGCAAACGCTCTAACCACTGAGCTGCCGTCTCCTCCAGACACTCTTTTAAATGTTTAGTGAAGGCCTTATATGAGGGTTTTTGTTTAAAGTTTTCTGGTAGAGGTTCCCTCTCTAGCTCCTCTCACAGACCAGGCCGACCGGTGCTCTCCCTCAGATGGGTCACACAGTCACCTCTTACAGCTCCTCTAGTGGCTCCACCTCCAGACTACTGGTTTTTGGCAGATGAATCTGAAGTCTGCGTGCGTTCGGATTTAGATGTAAGCATGCTAAATGAATGAGACCAGGTACAGCACCTGCTGCAGGTCTGGGTCTGCAGCAGTTTCAGCTCCAGGTCCTGCAGCATGTCTGGCTCCGCAGCCGGTCCCGCTGCGGGTCTGGTTCCGCAGCCGGTCCTGCTACATCTTCTCTGCTGTACCAGAACCAGGGCGATCTTTCCTCCGAGGACGTCCGTCAGTGCGTGCTGGAGATGGTGATCGCTGCACCGGACACGCTCTCCATCAGCCTGTTCTTCATGCTGCTGCTGCTGAAGCAGAAGCCAGAGGTGGAGCAGCAGATGGTGGAGGAGATGCACAGCGTGCTGGGTGGGTGGAGCTCTGCGCCTTGCGGGGATGAGTCCGTGCGGACTAACGTCTTTCATGCCCACAGGAGAGGATCCTCTGGAGAAGGTGGACCTGGAGAAGCTGAGGGTGATGGAGACTTTCATCAACGAGTCTCTGAGGTTTCACCCCGTGGTGGAGTTCACCATGCGGAGAGCTCTGCAGGACGACCACATCGAGGGCACCAGGATCAGGAGTGGCACCAACATCATCCTGAACATCGGCTTCATGCACAAAACTGAGTTCTACCCCAAACCAGCAGAATTCAGCCTGGAAAACTTCCAGACGCCGGTGAGTGGGGCAGTTAGGATGAGGGCGGGGCGGAGGTGTGCCAGTTCCACTCCCTCACCACCTCCTCACCTCCCACAGGTACCCGCTCGGTTCTTCCAGCCGTTCGGCTGCGGACCACGCTCCTGCGTGGGCAAACACGTTGCCATGGTGATGATGAAGGCCATCCTGGTGACGCTGCTGTCCCGCTTCACCGTGTGCCCGAGCCGCTCCTTCAGCAGCCTGCGTCACACCAATAACCTGTCCCAGCAGCCGGTGGACGACGGCCTCACTGTGCGCTTCATGCCACGTGCACGCTCCACAGTTACACCATAATAAATACTGACTGGTTGCCATGGCGACTCCCTGGTGTGGCTTCTTGTGTCTGATCGAGCAAAAGAAAAACGACTCACTCTCTTTCCTTCATAATTTATTAGAAAAAAAACTAGATAAACATAAACATGCCCCGCAGGACCTGGTCTGAGGGCACCTCCTGCTGGAACCGGTCCCTGCAGGACCCGGTCTGAGGGCACCTCCTGCTGGAACCGGTCCCTGCAGGACCCGGTCTGAGGGCACCTCCTGCTGGAACCGGTCCCTGCAGGACCCGGTCTGAGGGCACCGCCTGCTGGAACCGGTCCCTGCAGGACCCGGTCTGAGGGCACCGCCTGCTGGAACCGGTCCCTGCAGGACCCGGTCTGAGGGCACCGCCTGCTGGAACCAGTCCCTGCAGGACCCGGTCTGAGGGCACCGCCTGCTGGAACCGGTCCCTGCAGGACCCGGTCTGAGGGCACTTCCTGCTGGAACCAGTCTCTGGAAGAGCAGATCTCTGCAGGGGACGAGCCGGTCTCAGGAGTCCTGTAAGGCACTGTTGCAGTGGTGCAGCAGGAGGCGGGGCAGGTCAGGTAGCGGTGAGCGTAGCCAGACAGCGAGCGTGCCATTGTCCACGTGGCAGTGCATAAGACAGGGGTGGTGATGGAGGCGGGCGGCCATGATGGCCTCCTCTCCTGCAGAAAAAAAACAAAATCCCACTTATTTCACTGCTTTAAACAGAAAGTAAAGGCTCTGCCGTACCGATAACCTCCACCAGGTGGAGCTGAAGTTTCTTCTGCAGGACTTCAAGCGTGGTCTCCAGCTCCCCCGCCCCCGCACCGACCAGCGCCAGCTGCTGCTTGGCATCATGGCAGAAACTCAGCCACATGGAGCCGTAGTCCTCTACGGTCACCAGCAGGGGTCTGCGAAAAGGACAGACCCTCGTTAGCAGGAGGACGAGGGGGAGGCAGACATGGGGAGAGGGTCAGAGGGAGGCAGACATGAGGAGAGGGTCAGAGGGAGGCAGACATGGGGAGAGGGTCAGAGGGAGGCAGACATGGGGAGAGGGTCAGAAGAAGGCAGACATGGGGAGAGGGTCAGAGGAGGCAGACATGGGGAGAGGGTCAGAGGAGGCAGACATGGGGAGAGGGTCAGAGGAGGCAGACATGGGGAGAGGGTCAGAGGGAGGCAGACATGAGGAGAGGGTCAGAGGAGGCAGACATGGGGAGAGGGTCAGATGAGGGAGGCAGACATGAGGAGAGGGTCAGATGAGGGAGGCAGACATGAGGAGAGGGTCAGAGGAGGCAGACATGGGGAGAGGGTCAGATGAGGGAGGCAGACATGAGGAGAGGGTCAGAGGAGGCAGACATGGGGAGAGGGTCAGAGGAGGCAGACATGGGGAGAGGGTCAGATGAGGGAGGCAGACATGGGGAGAGGGTCAGAGGAGGCAGACATGGGGAGAGGGTCAGAGGAGGCAGACATGGGGAGAGGGTCAGAGGAGGCAGACATGGGGAGAGGGTCAGATGAGGGAGGCAGACATGAGGAGAGGGTCAGAGGAGGCAGACAAGAGGAGAGGGTCAGAGGAGGCAGACATGGGGAGAGGGTCAGAGGAGGCAGACATGGGGAGAGGGTCAGAGGGGAGGCGGACATGGGGAGAGGGTCAGAGGAGGCGGACATGGGGAGAGGGTCAGAGGAGGCAGACAAGAGGAGAGGGTCAGAGGAGGCAGACATGGGGAGAGGGTCAGAGGAGGCAGACATGAGGAGAGGGTCAGAGGAGGCAGACATGAGGAGAGGGTCAGAGGGGAGGCGGACATGGGGGAGGGGTCTTGGGGGGCGGTAGACATGGGGGAGGGATGTGGCACCACCTGATGAAGCTACTCAGAGGAAGGCTATAGGTGAACTGTAGAATCTCAGCAGGTTGCTGGTACGACGCCGTGCCAACCAGCTCAAACTGAACCGCGGGTTTCTTCACTGTCAGACCAAACTGCGTCATGCCAACGCTGTGACCTTTCACCTCAGCAAGCGGGCTCTCACACGCCACCTGGAGGAGAATTCAGAAACGGGTCAGAACGGAGCGGGTCAGAACGGAGCGGGTCAGAATCGAGTGGGTCAGAACCGAGCGGGTCATCGACGGTTTAGGTCCAGGCAGGCAGTTACCTCCAGGTCCTCCGACATGAGGCTGATCTCCACAGTCAGTGAGGAAGAGGTCTGGTTACAGAGGAAGAGGAGCAGCAGCACAGAGTCCTCTCCGAGGAGGTGACACCCCCACAGAACCCCCCCACCACACACACCTCTGATCTCTGAGCGACACAGTCCGGACAGTTCAGCAGGAATATGACAGCTCAGGTCTAGGTGCTCCTCTGAAACCAGGTGTTCCTCTGAAACCAGATGTTCCCCCAGGTCCAGGTGTTCCTCAGAGTCCTGATGTTCCACCAGGTCCAGATGTTCCTCAGAGTTCTGATGTTCCACCAGGTCCAGGTGTTCCTCAGAGTCCTGATGTTCCACCAGGTCCAGATGTTCCTCAGAGTCCTGATGTTCCACCAGGTCCAGATGTTCCTCAGAGTTCTGATGTTCCACCAGGTCCAGATGTTCCTCTAGGTTCCGCTCAGAAGAGGAGGTGCAGGAGTTCAGCAGGTCTTCACAGGGAGCGCCTGATTCTCTGGGTTTCCTCCTGAGTCGCTGAGGAGGGGGCTGGTCCTCCTCCATCTGAGGAACAGAACAGGAATCAAAAAACTTTAACCCTTAACTGTCCCGCTGCTCCCTCTGACCTTCCCTGTACATCTCTCCCTCTGACCTTCCCTGTACTTCTCTCCAGCTCCCTCTGACCTTCCCTGTACTTCTCTCCCTCTGACCTTCCCTGTACTTCTCTCCCTCTGACCTTCCCTGTACTTCTCTCCCTCTGACCTTCCCTGTACTTCTCTCCCTCTGACCTTCCCTGTACTTCTCTCCAGCTCCCTCTGACCTTCCCTGTACTTCTCTCCAGCTCCCTCTGACCTTCCCTGTACTTCTCTACAGCTCCCTCTGACCTTCCCTGTACTTCTCTCCCTCTGACCTTCCCTGTACTTCAGCTCCCTCTGACCTTCCCTGTACTTCTCTCCAGCTCCCTCTGACCTTCCCTGTACTTCTCTACAGCTCCCTCTGACCTTCCCTGTACTTCTCTCCCTCTGACCTTCCCTGTACTTCTCTCCAGCTCCCTCTGACCTTCCCTGTACTTCTCTACAGCTCCCTCTGACCTTCCCTGTACTTCTCTACAGCTCCCTCTGACCTTCCCTGTACCTGCATCTCTCTGTACTCCTGTCTGCTGTCCTCAGTCCTCTCAGTGTCCCACTTCTTCTTACCTGGATACAACACCTTCTCATTCCACCACCAAGTCTTCCTGATCACATACAGTCATCTGGAAGCGGCCTGTCTCTCCTCCTGATCACCCAGAGTCTGTCTCACATCCTTCACATTGTGTCCTCTTCATCTTCCTGACTCTCAGAGTCATCCTATACACCCCCATCCTCTGCTGTCTCCTACTTTGCTGCCACTGATCTCCCTCAGATTGAACCCTCACCGGTCCTCACCAGACTCTGTTCGCTGTGGGAGGCCACACCCATGAAGATGGAGGAGGCCAGCTTGTCCTGCTCTCTTTGAGGCGGGGGTTTCCTGGGGGACATAGTATCCTGCTGTTGGGGAGGTGGAGGGGTTTCTTCTACAGCTTCCTCTTGCGTCAGGTACCCCTCCCTTCCCCACACCCTCTTCACACCTTCCAGACTGGAACAGAAAGAGGTCGGTGAGAGGCATGTGGAATGCTCTGGCTGCAGCCGAAATACTCACCCCGCCCTATGGGGGACGCTGTCAGCAGAGCGGGCGGAGCAGATGGACATCAGAGTGGGGGAGGGGCTGCGTGGCTGCGGCACGCCGTACGGCTGTAGGGTCAAACCTAGAAAAGACAGACAGGTCAGAGATTTGCAGCAGGTTGGGTTGAACCAAGGCTCGCTCACCTTTAGACTGGACCGGATCCTCCTGCCTCTGATGGGGGGGTCGGTAAGGAGCAGCTCCAGCAGCCAGAGCCTCTGACACGAAGCCATCCAGGAAGGACAGAGAGGAGTCCACCTGGAGACCAGACATGACCAGAGATGCTCAGAGATCCTGAAGCATCCTAAGACCGTCTCTCCTCCTCCCTCTCCTCCCACAGACCATCTCTCCTCCTCCCTCTCCTCCCGCAGACCGTCCTCCTCTTCCCCCCTCCTCCCACAGACCGTCTCTCCTCCTCCCGCAGACCGTCTCTCCTCCTCCCTCTCCTTCCACAGACCGTCCTCCTCTTCCCCCTCGTCCCACAGACCGTCTCTTCTCCTCCCTCTCCTCCCGCAGACCGTCTCTCCTCCTCTCTCCTCCCGCAGACCGTCTCTCCTCCTCTCTCTCCTCCCACAGACCGTCTCTCCTCCTCCCTCTCCTCCTGCAGACCGTCTCTCCACCTCCCTCTCCTCCCACAGACCGTCTCTGCTCCTCCTTCTCCTCCCACAGACCATCTCTCCTCCTCCCTCTCCTCCCACAGACCGTCTCTCCTCCTCCCTCTCCTCCCACAGACTGTCTCTCCTCCTCCCTCTCCTCCCGCAGACCGTCTCTCCTCCTCTCTCTCCTCCCTCAGACCATCTCTCCTCCTCTCTCTCCTCCCTCAGACCATCTCTCCTCCTCTCTCTCCTCCCTCAGACCATCTCTCCTCCTCCCTCTCCTCCCTCAGACCGTCTCTCTTCCTCCCTCTCCTCCCACAGACCGTCTCTCCTCCTCTCTCTCCTCCCACAGACCGTCTCTCCTCCTCCCTCTCCTCCAGCAGACCGTTTCTCTTCCTTCCTCTCCTCCCACAGACAGTCTCTCCTCCTCCAGGAAAACTGTCTTACCTCCAGGGGCCGGCGTTGCCATGGTAGCAGGAGACCCTGTAGCTTCACCTCCTGGCTCAGGTGCAGCAGCTCCTGTGCACGCTGCAGAAGCACTGTGTCTGCAGACCTGTTGCAAGATTCGTACACCTGCTGAGCTGCATGGGGTGCTGCGGCACACAGCTTACACATCGCCATGACGACCCAGCTCTTTGTTTCACTGCTGCAGCTTCTCATGTCCAGCAGAGGGAGCAGCAGCTGCACCACCTTCTGAACCAGAACTGAATCCTGGAGGAGAGGAGAGAACTCTCCCAGAACCTGGAATCAGAACCAGATCACAAATACAATCACACTGCAGGTCAGGGACAGGTCCTGTCCCGAGTGGAGGAGTTTTAGTATCTCAGGGTCTTGTTCACAGTGGAGGAAGGATGGCGCGAGAGATTGACAGACTGCTCGGTGCAGTGTCTGCAATAATCAGGACGTAGCATCGATCGGTCATGGTGAAAAAAAGAGCTGAGCCGAAAAGCAAAGCTCTGGAAGTCGATCTACGTTCCAACCCTCACCATGGTAACCAGGATCTATGTTCCTACCCTCACCATGGTAACCAGGATCTACGTTCCTACCCTCACCATGGTAACCAGGATCTACGTTCCTACCCTCACCATGTTAACCAGGATCTACGTTCCTACCCTCACCATGGTAACCAGGATCTACGTTCCTACCCTCACCATGGTAACCAGGATCTACATTCCTACCCTCACCATGGTAACCAGGATCTACATTCCTACCCTCACCATGGTAACCAGGATCTACATTCCTACCCTCACCATGGTAACTAGGATCTACGTTCCTACCCTCACCATGGTGACCAGGATTTACGTTCCTACCCTCACCAGAGAGCTGGGCTCTTACTGAGAGAAAGAAGAAGGAGCTCTGCCATCAGGGAGGAGTTCGGAGTAGAGCTGTTGCTTCTCCGGGTCGAGAGAAGTCAGGGGGGGGGACTCAGCATCTACATCTGTTGCATCTGCAGTGCATGGTGGCACCTACACTCCATCCTGTTTACACGTCTGGTCTCCACCCTCTATAGAGATCAGTCAGTGAATGCTTTCTAAATCAGACTGCAGCACATCAACACACACATCGGGGTGGGCATCGGTCAGGAGGTGTGCTCACCCAGCAGATGACTTGCAGGAAGCGTTGGGGAAGTTTGCTAGGGTCCCCTTCCAGCAGAGCAATGTAAGAATCCACAGCATAGAGACGCAGCTTCATGTCCTCCTCATCACTGTCCAGCCCTGTACACACACGTATACAAACACACAACAGGGGTCAGTGAAGCAGAGATGTTTGTATCAGAGATGAAGATGCTGAGGATCTCTCTGGGAGTGACCAGGATGGACAGGATCAGAGGAACAGCACATGTTAGAGGTTTTAAAGTCAGAGAGGTCAGACTGAGATGGTTTGGACATGTGCAGAGGAGAGAGAGAGAGTACATCAGAAGAAGGATGCTGGGTTTGGAACCACCAGGAAAGAGGACTAGAGGAAGACCAAAGAGGAGGTTCATGGATACAGTGAAGGAAGACATGAAGATAGTTGGTGTGACCGAAGAGGATGCAGGAGATAGGGTTAGATGGAAGAAACTGACTTGATGTGGCGAAATGCCAAAAGGAGAAGAAGACCGGGGGTCAACATTCTCACTCAGCAGAGGTTAGGGGTCTAAGGTCTCACCTTCAGAAAGCAGCTTCAGGAAACTGTTGGTGATATGGGGGGACATCGAGTCTCCTCCAACAGAGAAGACGGCACTCATGGTGTCCATGAACCACTGGTTGTCTGGAGCATACGTGAGGTTATAGGAAAACAGGCAGAGTTAAAGCCGGGGGGGTCATGACCTGGGCAGAGAGCCACATGAAGCAGCAGGACATAACCTTTAAAGGATATTTCTCAGCCAGTTCGGCCACTTTCCCGACCAGATCGGTGCTGGTGTGGTCTTCTTCACTGCTGTGCAGAAAATCCAGCATCTTCTCCACGATGACAGTCACGTTCTGCCCGTTAGTGATGCGGTAGAGCAGCTCCAGGGTCTAAAGAACACACGGTGTAGCTCAAACCTGGGCAAATTACGGCCCGCGGGCCACATCCGGCCCTTTGTACACCCCTGTCCGGCCCGCGTGAGGCCAATCATAAACACCAAAAATTTAACTTTTTTTTTAACTTTTATTTTGAAATTTTATTTTATTTTGAAAAGCGTTACATCGCTGCGTATGCACGCATGCGGAGTTTTCAAGGCGATTTCAAAACTCTTGAGAGTGAAATGCACATGGTTTGTTCAACTGCAGTGTGGATGATGCACCAAGTGAAGTAATCTGCAGTCTGACACACATCTGGCAGATCACTTCAAGTCAGTCTCACAGCTGGACTTTTACTCCGCCCTCAAAGAGGAGAACTTTCCACACCTGAGGAAGCATGCTCAGAGGACCCTAGTCCTCTTTGGATCTACCTATCAATGTGAACAGACATTCTCAGTTATGAAGTTCAACAAATCCAAACACAGATCCTCTATGACTGATGACCACCTCTCAGCTGTCCTTCACATAGCCACTTCAGACATTCCGCCAGATTTCAATGTTCAAGAACAGACTGGATTATTCTCACTGAAGAGGTAACATGAGGTGGAAAGCATTACAATTTAAAAAATAAATTGTACTGGTTGAATAATTGTTTTTCTTATTTAAGCAGTTTCACATAACCTAATCTACATATTTACAGAGTGCTTTATTCTTCTGATTATCAGTACCAGCTATGTATTTTACAATCAAAGAAAGTTGGTGGCCCTCTGACACAATTCAGGCTTCTCATGCGGCCCCTGATAAAAATTAATTGCCCACCCCTGGTGTAGCTAAAAACCCAGTGGATCACACCCAGCGGGCCCACAGACTCACCTCCCGCTTGATGATGATGTCAGGGTGCTCCAGACACTCAATGATGGTGACCTGATGCTGCAGGGCCAGCTGGGGGTCCTGCTGGACCACATATGTGAGGGCTTTAAGTCCTGCAGGAAGTAGAACAGGATGAATAGGAAGTCTCTTCATCCAGAAAACTCTTTCATACCTAAATACTTGAGGTTGATCTTCCTGGACAGAACAAAGTTTCCAATGCACTTGGCAGCTTTTTCCAAAAGCTCGGATTTGGGATGAATGGTGTAAACACACTTCACACACTCGTATAAAATGGCTGAAAAGACAGACAATTAGAGAGATCATGCTGCTTTAACAGACCCCGCTTCACACCCACCGTAGGTGATGTTATGGTTCATCTCGGCTCTCCTTAAAGACTCATCAAGAACCTCGTACATGATCTGACTGGTGCTGGAAGAAAAGAGCAGAAACGTCTCAGCCGTTCATCCACACACCAGACGGGATACGCCTACCTCTGGTCGTTTTTTCCCAGTAAGGAGAGGATCCTGAGGAGCTGCATCTGGACCCATGGAGCAGGAACACTGTGGTAGTTAAACTCCATCGGCAGCTTTCCTCCCACCACCTGCTTCAGGATGCTCACAAAACTTCCAGCCAGCTCTTTGTAGCCGTCTGGATTGTCCTGTTGCAAAAAAACCAAACTGAGCTGTGTTTCAGGTTGGTGCAGCTGCTGTGGAGCGGACGGGCACCTGGATCAGTTGCTGGTAGATGTGCAGAGAGGCGGACATGACACCGGGGTCTTTATCACACAGAGCTTTCCGGAACTTGCCGTGGATGTGCTGCACCTGGTTTGGAGCGATCAGGTAGAACTTATAGAGCGCCAGCACAGCTTTCCGACGGATGATCTCCCTACATGTTGGTAAAACAGAGCTGTCAGGTCAGGAGGGCAGGAGGTGGTGGTCAGGCCACAGAGGAGGAACAGGAAAAGAGGAAGAAGAGGGTTCTTACTTTGGGTGACTGAGTTTTTCCTCCACTACGGGGAGAATAGCTGGGATCATGTCTCTGGGGAACATCTGGCTAACCACGGTGAGAGCCATACACACTTCTATCAGGTTTGTGCTCTGAAGATCCTGCCGACACACACACACACACATCACTGAGCAGCTTTGGATCTAAACCCCACTGTCTCCTTCTGCAGGATAAAAGAAGAGTCTCTAAATCAGCTGACCTTTAGCACGGTGTTGACCAGGAGCAGCAGCAGCTCATTGCTTTCACTCAGGAAGAGGGAGACAGCCAGGTAACCTAGCAACAAGCAGAACTTAGAGACACACAAACACACACACTTCACAACAAAGATGGAAAATATACAAACTAAATGAGAAAAAAGTTAGAATTCAACTGAAATCAAGTTTAAAATTAAATTATCATTCAATAATGAGAAAAATATCAAACATTTTCAATGATTCCGTTCCGTCATCTTCCTCTTCTCCGGGCCCGGATCGTCGAGGGCAACGGCCTCAGATGGGAAATCAAGGCTTCCCTCACCTCAACTGCATCCTCTAGCTCACCTGGGAGTATCCTGAGGTGTTCCCTGTCCAGCTGTGAGACATAGTCTCTCCAGCAGGTCTGGGGTCTGCCTCTGGGTCTCCTCCTGGTGGGACAAAACACCTCATAAGGTAGGGAGGCATCATAACCAGACGCCCGTCCCATCCCATCTGGCTTCTTCCAACCTGGAGGAGCAATAGCTCTACTCCGAACTCCCAGATGGCAGATCTCCTCCCTTTATCTCTGAGAGACACTCCGCCCACCCTTCAGAGGAAGCTCATTTCAGCCGCTTGCATCGGTGATCTTTTTCTTTGTGGAAGACCTGACCCAAACGTATGTCTGGTAGCAGAAGTTCACTATCCTCTCCCTGAGGCGTCTGCGCTGGCTTGGCCATGTATGTAAGATGGACAATGGCCGTATTCCAAAAGACATCCTCCATGGAGAGCTTGAAACAGGAACGTGGCCAACTGGACGACCTGTCTTGTGGAACAATAGTATCTAAGGTTGTGAAACATTAACCCAGCAGATCCTGATTCAGCGACCTCTGACCGCGACAGGTGGCATACACCTGTCAAAATCAATATGGAGCAGGCTGAGGAGAACAGATCCAGCACGAGGCCACAAAGACCCGGAAACAGCAGAGAAGTCAGTCTGCCACTGCTCCCCCCATGACTCATACCACCTATCATATTTGTGATGAGTGGGTAAGAGCTGCAGCTCCCGCATTGGCTTAAACAGCGGCAGCCAACGCTGCACAAAGTATCCAGGTGCAGAATCCATTGTCTCTAAAGACAGAAGGATGCCAACAACTACAGCGATGCCTCCTGACTACTGTCACCATAATGAACCAATATTAATCCATTTATAAGTGTTATTTGTGAAAATGAAAGGCTTATATTTTGATACCAAAGTCATGCACCATTCCAAAGTCAGTGAGGACAGATCTGATTGATGGTGAGGGCGTCAGTAAACCTACCCACTCTTTTCTCCAGGACGTTGCCCTGCTGGGCCAGTTTGATGGCATGAATGTATGAGAAGGAGGCCTCGTAGCCGAGCATCTGGCAGTACATGGCTCTCACCATCAGCTC
>LR738544.1:32993225-32998225 GCA_902685375.1 Neostethus bicornis
AAATTATTAATAAAAAAAGAAGTATTAAAAGGACTAAATAAAAATCCTCCACTAGGTACCACGGTGAGGGTAGGAACGTAGATCCTGGTTTCCATGGTGAGGGTAGAAACGTAGATCCTGGTTACCATGGTGAGGTTAGAAACGTAGATCCTGGTTACCATGGTGAGGGTAGAAACGTAGATCCTGGTTACCATGGTGAGGGCAGGAACGTAGATCCTGGTTACCATGGTGAGGGTAGGAACGTAGATCCTGGTTACCATGGTGAGGGTAGGAACGTAGATCCTGGTTACCATGGTGAGGGTAGGAACGTAGATCCTGGTTACCATGGTGAGGGTAGGAACGTAGAACCTGGTTACCATGGTGAGGGTAGGAACGTAGATCCTGGTTACCATGGTGAGGGTAGGAATGTAGATCCTGGTTACCATGGTAAGGGTAGGAACATAGATCCTGGTTACCATGGTGAGGGTAGGAACGTAGATCCTGGTTACCATGGTGAAGGTAGGAACGTAGATCCTGGTTACCATGGTGAGGGTAGGAATGTAGATCCTGGTTACCATGGTGAGGGTAGGAACGTAGATCCTGGTTACCATGGTGAGGGTAGGAACGTAGATCCTGGTTACCATGGTGAGGGTAGGAACGTAGATCCTGGTTACCATGGTGAAGGTAGAAACTTGGATCCTGGTTACCATGGTGAGGGTAGGAACGTAGATCCTGGTTACCATGGTGAGGGTAGGAACATAGATCCTGGTTACCATGGTGAGGGTAGGAACGTAGATCGTCCACACTACCCTTGAATCGTACTTAAAGCATCTTGATTAGAACTGAGTGTTTTCTTGTTTAAAATGATTGTAATGAGCAGAAAGACTGTAAAGTTTTTACAATGTCTGAAAATGAAAAAAATACTCTGATTAGGGACACCTGAGATTGATTACTGATTCCACACATCTTTGGACCCTGCTAACTGATTAAGGGCAATCATCCCAGGTTTCCATGGCTGGTCATACCCTCCCTTCCAGCCAGGTCTCCCTGGTTATCTGACCATAAACACATTCTGACAATAATCTTTTACCATGCCATTGAAACTTTGTTTTTCTTTATAGAGTAGTAATGGACTACCGTTCTCAAATAAACCATGTTTCCTGTCTGCAACTGGGTCCTCCTCTTTCCACCTGCACTCCACTTCCTGACAGAATCAAACTGGGCTGCAGGGGATTGTTCTCTCTTTAAAGTGTTAAAACAGTAAAAAAAGACAAAGAATAAATTCAAAAGTTTATTACGTTGTTTATATCTGGAATAACAGTCGCTTGTATTTCTGTACAGTAAACTGGAATGAAACGATCCATTCTGATTATAATGACATCTATTTGGAGATCCTCTAGCTTTAAAAATCACTTCCAGTT
Organism: Neostethus bicornis; assembly: GCA_902685375.1. Taxonomy (NCBI): domain Eukaryota; kingdom Metazoa; phylum Chordata; class Actinopteri; order Atheriniformes; family Phallostethidae; genus Neostethus; species Neostethus bicornis. Next base: position 32,994,626 of record LR738544.1, read on the forward strand.
TGACTCGCTTTTAGCAGAGAAATGATAATCATGTAATTAATTGGGCTGTCTCTTTTTTATTATATTTATTGGCAACGATTCTCAATAATCTTCAATTTTCATTTAAAATAATTGAAAATTTTAAGTGAAATAATTGTGTTTCAATTCAACACTTTTTTGATAAAATCTATTTGAATATTTGCACCACTTTCACACTGAGCCCAACACCCGACCCTGCTTCTATCAAGATCCGTTCTGTTCTGTCTACCTCTGCTTATCTAGGGCCGAGTCGCAGGGGCAACAGCCTCAGACGGGACACCCAGGTCCGGCTCTCAGATGGGACACTCTCAGCCCAGCTGCATCGTCCAGCTCACCTGGGAGCGATGATGCAGCCGTCCTCACCGATCCTGAGGTGTTCCCTGTCCAGCTCTGAGACATAGTCCCTCCAGCAGGTCCGGGGTCTGCCTCTGGGTCTGCTCCCGGTGGGACGGAACACCTCATCAGTGAGGGAGGCATAAGTACCAGGTACCTGAACCACCCCATCTGGCTTTTCTTGACCCAGAGGAGCAACAGCTCCACTCTGAACTGCTCCTGGATGGCAGAGGTCCTCTCTCCATCTCTGAATGAGAGCTCAGCCACCCTGCAGAGGAAGATCATTTCAGCCACTTGTATCCATGATCTTGTTCTGTCAGTCACCACCCACACTGTTTACCATGGTGAGGGTAGGAACGTATATCCTGGTTACCATGGTGAGGGTAGGAACGTATATCCTGGTTACCATGGTGAGGGTAGGAACGTATATCCTGGTTACCATGGTGAGGGTAGGAACGTATATCCTGGTTACCATGGTGAGGGTAGGAACGTTGATCCTGGTTACCATGGTGAGGGTAGGAACGTAGATCCTGGTTACCACGGTGAGGGTAGGAACGTAGATCCTGGTTACCACGGTGAGGGTAGGAACATAGATCCTGGTTACCATGGTGAGGGTAGGAACGTATATCCTGGTTACCACGGTGAGGGTAGGAACGTATATCCTGGTTACCACGGTGAGGGTAGGAACGTTGATCCTGGTTACCATGGTGAGGGTAGGAACGTTGATCCTTGTTACCATGGTGAGGGTAGGAACGTAGATCCTGGTTACCACGGTGAGGGAAGGAACATAGATCCTGGTTACCGTGGTGAGGGTAGGAACGTAGATCCTGGTTACCGTGGTGAGGGTAGGAACGTAGATCCTGGTTACCGTGGTGAGGGTAGGAACGTAGATCCTGGTTACCATGGTGAGGGTAGGAACGTAGATCCTGGTTACCATGGTGAGGGTAGGAACATAGATCCTGGTTACCATGGTGAGGGTAGGAACATAGATCCTAGTTACCATGGTGAGGGTAGGAACATAGATCCTGGTTACCATGGTGAGGGTAGAAACGTAGATCCTGGTTACCATGGTGAGGGTAGGACTGTTGATCCTGGTTACCATGGTGAGGGTAGGAACGTAGATCCTGGTTACCATGGTGAGGGTAGGAACATAGATCCTGGTTACCATGGTGAGGGTAGGAACGTAGATCCTGGTTACCATGGTGAGGGTAGGAACGTAGATCCTGGTTACCATGGTGAGGGTAGGAACGTAGATCCTGGTTACCATGGTGAGGGTAGGAATGTAGATCCTGGTTACCATGGTGAGGGTAGGAACGTAGATCCTGGTTACCATGGTGAGGGTAGGAACATAGATCCTGGTTACCATGGTGAGGGTAGGAACGTAGATCCTGGTTACCATGGTGAGGGTAGGAATGTAGATCCTGGTTACCATGGTGAGGGTAGGAACGTAGATCCTGGTTACCATGGTGAGGGTAGGAACATATTTCCTGGTTACCATGGTGAGGATAGGAAAACTTTTATGTTTTCCAGATTAGTGTTTGTTGTTCTCCTGATTTTTCTGAGCAGAATTAAATAAGAGATAAAAACTGAATGTTTTGTGGGTGCATACATACGTACGTCACATCTACCCTACAGATATTCTGTAACACACCAGCGTGATAAATATGTCTTTAAAATAAGCTGGACTATATACAATCCTAACCATAAAATCTACGTACAATCAGACTGTGTGATCGTACTCTGCAGGGTTCTGCTCCTCTCTCTTCAGGCCCAGATCTGAAACAGAGAAAAGGTCGTTAGCGTTGGTGTGAACTCCAGAGAAGAATCCTGTAAGACAGGGGTGCCAAACCAGTATGTCAGGGACTACTGGTAACTAACGGACTGATCCCAAGTCGACCTCCGGGTGTGTAAGAAAAAACGGAAAATGAAAGAAAGTGACTTTGACACTATTTTTAGCGAGAATTCAGGCTCTCCATGGACTCTTTTTCTTCAAAGAAGCAAAGATATAGCGGCTTTTTCAAGTTTAATTGGACATTTTTGGAGTCTATGACGTGAAAGCATGTTGTTAAGCTTGTTCTTAATGAGCAGCGCCTCCTAGAGCACTCTGTGTCTGCGAAAAATGTCTGTGTGTGAGAGAGAGAGAGAGAGTGTGTGATGTCAACAATGAAACGTGTTGTGAGAGTGGTTTTACTGCAGGCTGGAAACCAACTTGTGCGTGTGTGTGTGTGTGTGTGTGTGTTCGTGTGTGTGTGTGTGTGTGTGTGTGTGTGTGTGAGACACTGGACGGGTAGATCTCAGTAGGTTCAATTGAAAAGTAAATCTTGGTACAAAAAAGTTTGGGCACCCCTGCTGTCGGACATCTTCTTACCCGCAGAGTGTGGTCCCAGGAACCGGTGCAGAAAGCCGTCCCATCAGGGGAAACACGCAGCGTGCTGACACGGTTCTCATGTCCAAACAAGATGGACACTCGTGTTCCTTTCAGAACGTCCCAGACGTTGATGGTGTAGTCGTTGTAGCCGCCGAACAGAAGCCGACCTGGAAAAAAAACACATCAGCACGGTGCTCGTTCCGTCATCAGCATGGCTGAGGTCAGAAAGATGAGGGGGTCACCGCTGAGGGAAAAATCCACGCTGGAGACGCCAAATATGATGCTGTCTTTGGAATAAATGGCCACTTCTCTGTCTGCTCGCAGGTCGTAAAGACGGCACTGGAAGGAAAAACAGCATCAGAGGATCTTTAGAAACTCTTTAAAATCTCCCGACAGTCTATTTAAATTTCTAACATCCAGTCAGACAAAAGAAAAAAGTAAAAAAACAAGCTGAAAGAATTTTATCTTGGTTTTTATGACGGAAAAAGTATGGTATGGTGTGTGTGTGGTATTTATGGGATGGAATATTTCTCGTTGCCTCTTGGTCTCCTGGGACCTGGACGTGCCCGAAACACCTCACCAGCGAGGTGCTTGGGAGGAACGAGGATCGGGGAACGGCTCGGGATCCTTCCGGGTGAACTGGAGGATGCAGCTGGGGTGAGAGGAGGCTGGGTCTCCCGTCTGAGGATGTCGGCCTCATGACCCGGCTCCGGATAAGAGGAAGACGACAGAACAGAACATTTCTCCTGCTGGATGATCTCTAACAGATAATTCCACTGTTTTTTTCTGGATTATTATGAATTAATTGAACGTGGGTTTGAAGATGTTTTGCTTCAAAGTTTAAAAACCTCAGATTCCAGGTGAGACAAAAACTACATGAG
>LR738544.1:33003225-33015725 GCA_902685375.1 Neostethus bicornis
TTCTCGACTCTCAGCACTTTTAGACATACCGGAGAAAATTTTCGCAAACAATCTTTTCCATTGGACTCCACATGTCCATAGAAAAGGATTTATTGTTCAAACTTAAACACACAGACAAACTGTAAAACCGAATCATTCACGTCTTCTTGAGGAAAGAAAGGAGAATGGATTTTGTGTTTAAATAAGTGTTTTGGGGGACAGCCGTTTTAGTGAGTAAATGTTTTATACGCGGGTTTATTGATGTTTTAATGCTCTTGAAAATAGCCTGTGTTGTACACCAGTGGTCCCCAACCACTGGGCCGCGGACTGGTACAGGGCCGTGGATCATGTGGTACCGGGCCGCACAGAACTGTTATTTTTATTCACTTTGTTTTTGTGATGTATTTTATTTTGAAGGTACATGTTTACCGTTACCATGGCAACAAGAGTGCGTTTGAGCAGAGAGAATGTTTCCACTTTATAAAGAGGATCCACTAATAAATTTTCTCATGAAAACAAAGTGGATTTAAGTTTATTATTATTGATTTTAAAAAGCCATTTTTTTCAGATTGGTCTCATCATCTTAAGACCGGTCTGTAAAAATATTATCAGACACTAAACCGGTCCGTGGCGCAGAAATGGTTGGGAACCCCTGTTGTACACAATTAAGGTGATGCAACGCCCAGTAGTGCCTACGTCTGCTTCTGTATATGATTTCTCCAGCCGTGGTGTCATTAATGATGGTATTTATTCAAGGCGGACAAAGTAGCACATCACCGAAGGCCTAGGTGTGAAATGCACGGACCGCCACTGATGGAAAGTAAACATTTAGTATGGAAAGTAAACAACGTACGGTGATGCACAATGTAAACAAGATCAAACGGGACTAAAATAATCGATAAAATCAGATTAAAGTGTATAAAATGTACTCATTGTGAATGCTGACAGGAAACACTCATACTTATGAAAACATTCTTACTGATGAAGAAACAAGATGAAAACAATCTGTTGATATGTTTTCTTTGAGTAAAAACCTGTAAAATCTGACTGTTTTTATTTATTCTAAAGACTGAGAAGTTTTTTAAAAAGCAGTGAAAAGGGTGAAACAGCGCTGTTGTTTTCATAGCGACCAGAATTATAATTACACCAACACTGTTTTAAGACCACCATAGAGAATGAATTGGATTCAGTTTAAAGAATCAGAAAGACTTTTATTTTGATGGTCAGTGAACAAGATTCAGAGACTAGGAACATGATGAGGTACTGATGAGCAAAAAATAAAGATTTGTCAAAAAAATTGTCACTGTGAAAATTGTCCGCGTATGATTGTGTAACAACAACAACAATAAAATGTCCTGTGAGGGTAGGGTGCAGTAAATCCGGAGCTTTTATTTTCGGCTTGGCTCTTCTTAACCACAACAGATCAATGCAGCGTCCTGATTATTGTAGATGCTGCACCTATCCACCTGTCCATCTCCCGCTCCATGCTTCCAGCCCTCTATGAACAAGACCCCAACATACTTAAACTCTTCCACTCGGGGCAGGAATACTGTCCCTGACCTGCAGGGGACACTCCACCCTCTCCCAGGTGAGGACCATGGTCTCATGGCCACTTCACACTCAGCAGAAAATTAGTTCAATAAGTGCTAAAAATCTCAGCTTGACGAATCCAACAGGATCACATCATCTGCATAAAGCACAGAGCCAATCCTGAGGTCACCAACCCGGATCCCTCCAACACCTCGGCTGACCATCGAGGTAATGAACAGAGTTGGTGACAGAGAGCAGTCTTGGGAATGGAATCGACTTACTGCAGGAACCAAGCTCTGGCACCAAAAATCCTTTACCAATAAGAAGACTACTGTGTCCACCCACAGCATAAAGCGGGACATGTTTTCTTTCTCACGTTTTGCACCAAACATCATCCTGCTTTCAGCAGGACCTCCTTCTGGAGCTTCAAGAAGCCTGTGGGAGAACTTCACAATATCATTTATCAGAAAGAAAAACTCTAAAACTTCATTTTACTTCCAGAAAAATATTTTATTTATTTAAAAAAAAAACTAAAACCAGATGGAATCTAACGGTAGAACCAGGTTCAGAGCAGCACCGTGCGGTGAGGTTGATGCTTGGTGAGGCACTGACTCCCTTAGAGTCTGATTTATAATGATAAGAACAGAAAAACGCGTCTTCGTTCATCCAACTTCATCCAAACACTGATGATACCTTCTGTTTGGACTGGAAATCCAGTTTTAAGAAATGTCGAAGTCGTGAAAAACAACTCTTCATAATGCAACGGATCGACGGTGCTTGACCTACTGGCCTTAGCATAACGCTAACTTTGGATTGCCTCTGTTGAAGCCAGGACTGCAGTGAGCAAGAACCTGCCAGTTTGTGAGCACCTTCTTGAGTTGAGGCAGAGTAGTGTCTGCCTCACCTGCTCACTTTTGTCTGCACTTTATTGTGCGATCAGCAGTACTTATGTGACACACACACACACACACACACACACACACACACACACACACACACACACACACACACATACATACACACACACGAAATACATTATATAGCCTTAAAAACATAGTGAGGCAGAGTTCGCCCCCACCTCACCCAAAATTTCTAACTTGGATTTGATCAGAAAAAAATCCAAATTGGCCACTTTTACTCAATAAAATGGCAGAAATGTGTAGCCAGACTCCAAATGCAGTTTTAACAGAACCATAAAAAATATGAATATTTCTTTATGGATTCTTTCTTTTTATGTCATGAGGCAGACAGGTGATGTCATCCTTCCTCCCACAGCCGCACGTCACTGGTTCAGACTCTGGTCAGGAAGTCCAGGTGGAGGCTGGTGGGAACCTGCAGAAGCTCCAGTGCTTGTAAGGACGAGCGGTATGGAAAGGTGACCTGGAAACGATAGTCTGTGTCCAGCATCAGCTGGCTGGACGGGTCCTGGTCCTGGAGCAGAGACTGCAGCACAGAGACAGAACGTGAGGACCAGGAAGTGTGTGTGTGTGTGTGTGTGTGTGTGTGTGTGTGTGTGTGTGTGTGAGCAGGACGAGGGGCAGATGATGAACAGGAAGTGAGGGCGGGGCTTGATAGCTGACATCTTGATACCTGAACGGAAGCAAAAACTCACCTGAACTTTACGAACGAAGGATGACGTGACTCTCTTCTCGAAGTCGTCGATGGGCGTATAGGAGTTTAGAATCTTCACGATCTGTAAAGGTGGAGGAGACGGTGAGGAGGAGATGTTTCCATGGAAACAGTAGACGTGAGGGGGGTTACCTGCACGGAGCTGAGTTCAGAACACCGCTCACAGATGTCTCTGGCATCTCCATCGGTGGACTTACTGACCTGCAGCAGCCATGCTGCCTGGGATAAAGGTTTCAGAACATCTATGGCTGCCGAACCCTGGAGGTCCTTCTCCTTTAGCCACTCCTCCAAGTAGCTGATGTTACACCTGAGAGAGCAGCGCAGCACATCAACACCTGAGGAAGGGGCCCGCGGTCTTTACCCTAGAAGCCCTACCTGATCTGCATGCCCTTCCTGCAGGAACACATGTCCTTGCGCAGCATGATGTGGTTGAGGGCGGTGGCGCCGAGCAGGAAGAAGAGCTGTTTGATGGCCTGCTGGATGAGAACCTGCTCCATCCCATAATAAGTCATGGTGGAGTGGAAGGTGGAGAGCTGCTGCAGGATGGAGGACATGGAGATGGATGCCTCGCTGCTGGAGCGTTTTCTAAAACCAGACGGCTTCATGCTGGAGATTCCCTGCAGGCTCTCGTGTTCCAGCATACCGGGAACTACACACACAGACACACACACACATGGATACACACACACACAAAGACACACACACACACACACACACAGACATAGATACACACACACAGACATAGATACACACACACACAGACATGGATACACACACTCACACACACACACAGACATGGATACACACAGACATGGATACACACAGACACACACACACAGACATGGATACACATACACACACACACACACAGACATAGATACACACACACAGACATAGATACACACACACACAGACATGGATACACACACTCACACACACACACAGACATGGATACACACAGACATGGATACACACAGACACACACACACAGACATGGATACACATACACACACACACAGACATGGATACACATACACACACACACACACACACACAGATACACAGACACACACACACACACACACACACACACAGACAGATGTTAGCTTAGGAGACCCAACTGTGCTCCTCGTGGGCAGCAGGAGGTACCGATGGTGGGCGTGAGGCTCCTCTGCATGACGGTGATGAGCTGGTGGTAGATGTGTATGGCCACGTCACTGAGGATCTGTCTGTGCTCTGAAAGGTCAAAGTTCTGCAGGCAGTTCTTCTTCTGGCGCTCCGTGCTCTGTTTCAGGAACTCCTGCACCAATCAGACAGAAGGAGTTCAGCATGGGCGAGGATTGGAGGCGGAGCCTTCACACGTGCTCACCTCATCCCCGCTGTACTGCTTCATACAGTTCAGCAGCTGGTACGTGTTGGACAGCCAGAAGGACAACATCATCAGGTCCTTGTGGTGACCCTGAAACAAGTTAGGAAGAAAGTAAAGACTCTCAGCAACACGCCCTTCAGGCACTCTGGGAACCACTTGGGCGACATTCATCCGTCTCCCTCAAGACGGGGCGCTCCGGATCTAAAACTCTGCCAGCAGGGCTCTCTTGAAAACATCAGGCGGCCCCAGCGGGTCTCTAACCAGGCGCTCAGAGCCTGTACGCTGGTGCAGCCACGTCCTCCGCCTGCCTCCCGACCATCCTACGAGAGCAACCCTTCGATTTAATCCTTCCTCTCTGGTCACCCTGTCAGAAACCTTCTCCCTCTGACCTTCCCTGTACTTCTCTCCCTCTGACCTTCCCTGTACTTCTCTCCAGCTCCCTCTGACCTTCCCTGTACTTCTCTCCCTCTGACCTTCCCTGTACTTCTCTGCCGCTCCGTTAGTGAGTGGGCTCACCGTCACCACCTTCTTCACAGCGCTGATGATGGCATTCAGCAGGGATTTGAGTTTGGCGTCATCGTTCAGGTAGTCAGCATGGCGGACACACATGAAGAGGATGTAAGCTGGCAGCCCTGGCATCATGGTGACCACCACACCCCGGGGCTTCAACTCTGCACACACAATGTTTCACCTTCACTTCAAAGAAGACAGAACAGAAACTAAAAGAATCTAAAAGAGAAGAAGAACCCAGGATGGTGTGCTGGATGAGCCTGGCCTCGTCCTCCCACCGGTATTCCAGCATGCCCTGGTATTCTTTGGGCACGGCATGCATACGGCCCGCTGCAGACACACATACACAGATTTTAAAGCTTTGAAAAGTTTTGGAAACCTTGCGACTTTTCCAAGAATCAGACATTTTGGAATAAATACCTTTCTGAAATGTTTCCAGACTTTTTATCTGATGCTGGAGTTTTTTTATTAATCTGTTTTTTTGATCCAGAAGTTCCTCAAAGTCCTGAAACGAAGACGTTCGTTACCGACGCTCATAAGTGCACACAGACGGACACACAGACGGACACACACACGGACACACAGACGGACAGACACACAGACAGACACACAGACAGACAGACAGACGGGCACACAGTCAGACAGACAGGCACACAGACAGACAGACGGGCACACAGTCAGACAGATGGGCACCATATTGTCAGCGGTCAGTCTGGACGTTTCGTCTCTGAGTTTCCTTCTCGTTTCTTCGTGCAGCTTCTTTTCTTCCTTCATTTCGTCTTGTCTCTCCTCCAGGCGTCGCGTGGCCTCCTCCAGTTCTCTGCACTTCTCTTCTAAACACCTGAGAAACACACACACACAGCTCAGTACGGATCAGTCACCGTGCCGGGGCCGTGCCGGGGCCGTGCCGGGGCCGTGCCGGGGCCGTGCCGGGGCCGTGCCGGGGCGGGGTACCTGCGCTGGGAGGTCTCCTCCATGATGTTTCTCTCCAGCACACCGTTCAGCTCCTTCTCTTCTGCAGAAAGAGAGAAAACAAAATGAATGGAAACCAGATGGAGGAGGAGAAGAGGACCCACCTGCTATCGTTCTCTGGTTCTCCTGCACGTGCTCCTCCAGATCCTGCTTCTGTCTCTGGACCTCTGACAGCTGGAGCTTCAGTTCTGGGATGATCTGCAGGTCATAGCACACTCAGACCCTCAGACTCTCTCTGAGGACCGGTCACTCTCACCCACCAGGAGAACCTACCCGGTTTTCCCCGCTGAGCCGGGACACCTCCTTGTGGATGTTCTCGTTCACGTTGCTCTCCTCCTGGAACAGCTTCTGTAGCTCCTGGTTCTCATGCTGGAGGTGGTCTAACTTCAGTCTGAAGCCCTCCAGGTGGTTCTGGTAGCCCTCCCTCTCCTCCTTACGCTGGGTCTCCACAGACCTTCCAAAACAAACGGAACAGATTCCTCTTTTCAGAGATCAGTCAGGAAACAGATCGATGTGACGGAGGAACATTCAGACGCCTGATGGAAACAGAGACATCTAGCTGGGGCTAGATCCTAGAAGCTGGTAAAGTCTGGTACACTGGGGGTCTGTCCTCTAATTCTATCTACTATTCTCTACCAGACTGTCCTGGTTCTTGATGTATCCACATCCTCCTTGTCTGATCCCTGTCTAAAATCTCATTCATTCTTCTCTTTATTTTTTTCACCTCTAGTTGGTCCAGTATGATTCACATGGTGTCCTCATCTCTCTTCCTCCTCCTTGTTTCAGATTCCTGATGAATCCTCTGTGTTCCTGTCCTGTGATTGGTCAGACTGAGGAGGTCTCTGTGTTCCTGTCCTGGGCGTGGTCAGACTGAGGAGGTCTCTGTGTTCCTGTCCTGTGATTGGTCAGACTGAGGAGGTCTCTGTGTTCCTGTCCTGTGGTTGGTCAGACTGAGGAGGTCTCTGTGTTCCTGTCCTGGGCGTGGTCAGACTGAGGAGGTCTCTGTGTTCCTGTCCTGTGATTGGTCAGACTGAGGAGGTCTCTGTGTTCCTGTCCTGTGGTTGGTCAGACTGAGGAGGTCTCTGTGTTCCTGTCCTGTGATTGGTCAGACTGAGGAGGTCTCTGTGTTCCTGTCCTGTGATTGGTCAGACTGAGGAGGTCTCTGTGTTCCTGTCCTGTGATTGGTCAGACTGAGGAGGTCTCTGTGTTCCTGTCCTGTGATTGGTCAGACTGAGGAGGTCTCTGTGTTTGATCTACCATCCTGTTTCCAGCATGGGATGGAAACGGGATGCTGGTTATGTCCGTGAAAACTCAGCTGCGTCTTCTTAAACCAGTCGGAGCTGGTTTTCCACGGATTGATTAATCTTAAATTCTCTGCTGTGTTTCGGGGTTCCTCCTCGTAGATTCAATTTCAATTCAATTCAATTTTATTTTTTAGCCCAAAATCACAGAATGTCCGTCTCAATGGGCTTCACAAGAAAAAGAGGAATGTATAAACACAAATACACAACAAGAAAAATAACTAACAAATGCTAACTAAACAAGACTAGCACATTAATGCACTTAGACTCTCCTTCTCGGTGAGGAAAAACTCCTAAAAAACCCATCAGTGGGGAAAAAATAAGAAACCTCATGGGGATCCACGTGAAAGAGAGATCCCTCCCCCGGGACGAGCAAACAATGTGTCAAAGATTATTGTTTAAATATTAGCTTATTCTAATCTACAGCTAAATATCTAAAGAAGTCAATAAATGTTCTTCATCCTGATGGAAACACGGGGGGCTCTTCAGCCCGGAGATGTCAAGTACGGGGATGAGTAGATGTTCTTCATCCTGATGGAAACACTGGGGGACTCCTCAGCCCGGAGATGTCCAGTGTAGATGAGGGTCTTCAGTTTAAACTCTTTATTAAAACAACAAACAAACCTGTTCTTTTATAAACAATCCACACTTCACCCTTTAAGGTTCTCATGGTGTTCCCTACTACGTACACACACACACACACACACACACACACACACACACACACACACACACAGGGCGCACCCTTTGATGGTAGTTACAAACCCAGAGATGTAGTAGAAAAGGTTTCAAAAAAGTCTTCTGGACAGTTTAATTCTTGATCGAGACGTTTCGACTTCCATCTGGAAATCATTTTCAATCTGAATGAAATGGACTGAAAACTGGATCTATTTATACTAACCTGAGTAAAAGGTAAAAAAATAGTAAGAAGGGCTCGACCAATGAGCCTGTGCTACCTATGATGGCCGTGAATGGCTCCTATTGTAACCACAGACCAGTAAACGACCCTATTATAAAAATGCTAAAAGCCTAGTGAATAGAAATTCCTGCTAACGAGAGGCGTGAAACTGGGTCACGAGGTGTCATCTTTAGTCCATGGCTTCAAAAGGCTGCTGTAAATCCCGGGCAGAATGTATCTAACGCCTCCACTCTGATTCAGTGAGGGATTTTCGTTCATCACAAAGATGGCTTCCTTCACCCCTCTTTCAAACCAACCTTTCTCTCTACTTAGAATCTTCACCTCACTGTCCTCAAAAGTGTGTTTGGTAGATTTAAGATGCAGATGTACAGCAGACTGTGGACCACTTGAGGCTTCTCTTCTGTGTTGGTAAAGTCTTTTGTGGAGTGGTTGCTTCGTTTCCCCAATGTAGTGTTCTTTGCAGCTCCCTTCACTGCACCGGATCAAATAAACTACATTGCTCTGTTTTTCTGTGGGCATCTTGTCTTTAAGATGTACCAGTTTTTGACGTAATGTGTTGACCGGTTTAAAGAAAACCGGGATGTCATGTTGTCTGAAGATTCTCTGTAACTTCTCGGACAGTCCTGACACGTAGGGAATAGAGACTCCATTTTTTCTCTCTTTCACGCCACTCGTTAGCAAGTATTTTCTATTCACTAGGCTTTTAGCATTTTTATAATAGGTTTGTTTACTGGTCTGTGGCTACAATAGGAGCCATTCACGGCCATCATAGGTAACACAGGCTCATTGGTCGAGCCCTTCTTACTATTTTTTATCTTTTACTCAGGTTAGTCTAAATGGATCCAGTTTTCAGTCCATTTCATTCAGATTAAAAATGATTTCCAGATGGAAGTCGAAACGTCTCGATCAAGAATTAAACTGTCCAGAAGACTTTTTTGAAACTTTTTCTACTATGGATCACTCCTGGATGAATGAAGGACTACACGGATTAAACCCAGAGATGCCCGAACAGCTCCTCGGGCAGAGGTGTTAACAGTATACTGAGTGAGGGGGGGCGGGTCACAGACCTGGTGGCCTCCTGGAGGTCATCCAGTGCTGCCAGTAGGTGGTCCTCTCTGTCTTCCAGGTGGCTGGAGGGGGGCGGGTCCCCTAGGAGCTGCTGGTAGATCTGCTTTAGCTTCGCTGCAGAGAAAAGAGAGTGAGGGGGGGTCTGCTCAGACTGAGGAGGGGGGTTTACCTGTGGTCTCATCGGAGCGCTTCTTCATGCTGCTCTTCTGGTTCTGCAGCTGGTTCAGTTCTTTATGAAGTTCTGGTAGAACCTTCACATGTTTACTGAGCATGAGGACCTGCTCCTGAAGGTCAGCGGTCACCTGCTCCCCCTCCTCCAGCTTCCTCTGCAGAACCCCCCTCTCTTCTTTCAGCCTCCTGATCTCCTCCCTCAGACCCCCCAGCTGCTGCTCCTGCTCACGTCTCAGGATCTCCATGTTGTTCTCAGCGATCCTGAAGGAAACATCTGGATCAGAACCCCCTGCTTCTATCAAGATGTGTACCCCCATCACTTACTTCCTGTGCCTCACTTCCTTCTCCATGTCCTCCAGCAGAGCCTTGTTCACCTGCTGCCACTTCTCTGTAAGAAGATGTGAGGATTTAAATGAGGGTCCTGTCGGACCTCATCCCTCCTGTCCTACCTTCTGCTGCTCTGCTGGAAGATTCAAACCTTCCTTCCAGATTCTTCTTTTCTTCTTCCAGAGCGTGGTTCCTTCTCTGGAGCTGAGTGATGGTCTGTGGAGACAGACCGGAGGGGTTTCATTCAGACGGAGGGGTTTCAGTCAGATGGAGGGGTTTCATTCAGATGGAGGGGTTTCATTCACATGGAGGGGTTTCATTCAGACGGAGGGGTTTCATTCACATGGAGGGGTTTCATTCAGACGGAGGGGTTTCATTCAGATGGAGGGGTTTCATTCAGACGGAGGGGTTTCATTCAGACGGAGGGGTTTCATTCAGATGGAGGGGTTTCATTCAGACGGAGGGGTTTCATTCAGATGGAGGGGTTTCATTCAGATGGAGGGGTTTCATTCAGATGGAGGGGTTTCATTCAGACGGAGGGGTTTCATTCAGACGGAGGGGTTTCATTCAGACGGAGGGGTTTCATTCAGACGGAGGGGTTTCATTCAGACGGAGGGGTTTCATTCAGATGGAGGGGTTTCATTCAGATGGAGGGGTTTCATTCAGACGGAGGGGTTTCATTCAGACGGAGGGGTTTCATTCAGACGGAGGGGTTTCATTCAGATGGAGGGGTTTCGTTCAGATGGAGGGGTTTCGTTCAGATGGAGGGGTTTCGTTCAGATGGAGGGGTTTCATTCAGATGGAGGGGTTTCGTTCAGATGGAGGGGTTTCATTCAGACAGCTGTTCTTATCAATACTTCTGATTAATCTGGTTTCTTATTGGTCGGCTAATCAATTCTTTTCTGGGTGAAAACAAACCCCAAAAAAACATTGTTGCAAAAGAACTTTAATTTTAGAACATTTTAAATGACGGTCCCTCACAGGAAGAAGGTTGGGGTTCCGAGTGTAAGGACGAGGCTTGGAACACTGGTCTTTCTTTGTGTAGTTTACATGTTCTCCTGTGTATGTGTGGTTTTTTTCTGGTTTCCTCCAAAAACATACATGTTAGGTTTGATTGGCTGCTGATAAATTTGTCCCTAGGAATGAGTGTGTGCATGTGAATGGCTGTCTGGTGACCTTTTCGGGGTGTACCCTGCCTCAGCTGGGATAGACTCCGGTGTTCCCAGGACCATATTAGGGATACGTGGTGGCGTTCCTCTAACATTCTGTTGGTCTGATCCATCGGACTGTTTCTTTGACTCCATGGAAACAGTCTGACCTCGCAGCCACTCCACGGTGGGTGGGAACTTTTTGATTTAATCCGTCGCTCCTTTCGTATAGGTATCAGACGTGTGTTATGTTCTAACGCTGATAAATTAAACTTTATCTAAACCCCGTCGGCACGGTAACCACGTCTTAATGAAACTCTAAACCTTGTTCTTCTGACTTTAAATTCTCAGGAATGATTTCTGACTCAGACCTTCATGTTTACACATCGAGCTCCAAACAGACTGATGGATCAGTCGTGTTCCACGTCGTAGCGTCTTCCTATTCACTGACTGACTGGACATTTCAGAGGTTGTCCCTGATCTAGTAACAGGAGTGAAATTCAATTTAGTGGAGGCACTAGGAGGCGCCGGCCGGACTGACTGCTAAGGTCACTGTGATGCTGTAGCTCCGCCCACACGACAGTTTTATTTATAAACATTATTATTCTATAAATATCATTAAAGGGGCAACAGCTTCAGACAGGAACCCCAGGCTTCTCTCACCCGGGTGAACCCTCCATCTCACCCAGGAGGATCCTGAGGTGTTCCCTGTCCAGCTGTGAGACATAGTCTCTCCAGTGGATGCGGGGGTCTGCCACTGAGTCTCCTCCAAGTGGGAGGAACGCCTCCCCCACGAGTCCCTTTAAGACTCCTTCAGCTTGACAGCATCCCTCACCACTGGTGTTCCCCACCTCCTCCGGTGTCCCCCGCCTCCTCCGGTGTCCCCCACATCCCCCGTTGTTCCCCACCTCCTCCAGTGCCCCCCGCCTCCTCCGGTGTCCCCCACCTCGTCCGGTGTCCCCCACATCCCCCGTTGTTCCCCGCCTCCTCCAGTGTCCCCCACCTCGTCCGGTGTCCCCCACATCCCCCGTTGTTCCCCACCTCCTCCAGTGCCCCCCGCCTCCTCCAGTGCCCCCCGCCTCCTCCAGTGTCCCCCACCTCGTCCGGTGTCCCCCACATCCCCCGTTGTTCCCCACCTCCTCCAGTGCCCCCCGCCTCCTCCAGTGTCCCCCACCTGAGGCCAGTGAGATTAAAATTGCCGTTGTGTCTCTGGGCAAGACACTTCATCCACGATGCCTAGTCTGAATGGTGTGTGTGTGATTGGTTGGTGATGGTCAGAAGGGTTGATGGTGCAAAAATGGCAGCCTTGCTTCTGTCAGTTTGCTCCAGGACAGCTGTGGTTACATCAGTAGCTTACCAGTACCTGGTATGGATGAATAATGACTCTTTGAGTGTCCTGGAGAAGCGCTTTAGAAGTACCACGTATTATTATTATTATTATTATTATTATCATTAGAGCAGATCATGTTCACACTTGTTACACCAGTAGTACCGGTATTGTTGGAACTGAAACGCGAACAACGCCAAACGTTACCCATCCCTGGTGACGTGTGTGTGTATGTGTGTGTGTGTGTGTG
>LR738544.1:33030725-33055725 GCA_902685375.1 Neostethus bicornis
GTGTGTCTCTGTTGTCTGGAATCCCAGGTATCTGACGGAGTGTGAAGAAACAGACTAACACTGCCCTCATCCTGCGTTTCTTATCCAACTCCAAGACTGAGATGACTCTGAACTTCTGTTGAACTGTCTAGGAGCAGGTTCAACCATCAGCACAGCAAGGCATTAAAGGTTATAGAATCAGAAACTCAGGGAGAGATCTCTCCAGCTCTGAACGTGTGCACGTGTGATCCATGTGATAAACTTGTAAAGAAAGCCGTTGACTTTTTCTTCCACCACAGAGTACGTATTACCGCTGTGTTAGATTTGTGGAACTGGACTCCGTGTGGGTTTAGAATAAAGATTCAAATTTATTTAATAACTTTAAAGTGTTTGGTGCCATCCTGGATGAGTGCTCTGACAGGACTGTGGTTTCTAGGATTTCTAAAAGTCCAGTTGGATGTAGAGTCTTTAGCCTGGAATGTAGTGTAGCACCCTCTGGTGTCCATTTTGTGCATTGTTTGTTTTTCAGTTTCTTTGATTGGTCTCAGCTGAGGGACTGGGATGGCTGCTGATTGGAGGACTGGCCTGATGAGGTTCACCTGCATCCAATTACCCCTTCATTATTTAAGACCAAGGCTCACCTCAACACTTCATCACTCATCGTCGTGGTAACACCATCACTGACCCAACGAACTATTGGATGTTATTCTTTGTTAGTTTCTGGATTTATTTATTAAATTGTTTCCTCACTTCCACGTGGGCACCTTAAGTTTTTTTAATAATAGTTTTTTACGATCATTGGCCTTCGTCTAGATCTCCTTCCTCCCCTGACCCATAACATAGAAGCTCCGGTTTTATGGAATCCTCTCCCAGACGCAGTCCCTCCTTCCAAGATCAGATACAGTGAAGGAAACATGGGATAGCGAGGGGTCATAGGGCAGTGGGGAGGTCATAGGGCGGTAATAGAGGGGCTCATAAGGAGCGGGTGTGAACGTACCAGGTTAAACTGCTGCTGAAGTTTTTCATTTGCATAGTTGATGCAAAACTGTTCAAAGCTGTTGATGTGGAAGGTTTCAAATCTGAGGAAGAAACAGAAGAGAAACCCGTGAGAGGAGGACGAGGTGGGCGGAGGAGCAGCAGGACGTTACCCGTAAATATCCAGCACCCCTATGAAGCTGTGCTGCTCCCCTGCAGCCTGCAGCGCTGCATTAATACTGCTGACGATGGACTGGAATGTGTGAGCGTAGATGTTCTTAGCCAGAGCGTCTCTGGCTGCCGACGCTCGCTCCACACACACCGGCTTCACCACCATCTCCTGACGGAGGCGCAGACGCCGGTTACACAGCCACCGCACGAGCTGCTCCTTGTTCACAGCCAGCAGCTCCGAAACGAGCAGGAGGTGCTCGTCATCAGGCTGCAGAGAGAAGGAGGTGCTCGTTAAGATGAAGGAGGTGCTCGTTAAGTTACAGGAAGTACCACTACTCACAGAAACAGAGGACCTGTCCTCTCCAGACTTCCTGATCTCCACGTTCCCTAAATGCAAGATGGCTGCCAAAACCCTGAACACATCGGCCTGGAAGTCCTCGTTCAACCCTGCAGAAGAGAGAGAGAGAATATATAGCGGGCACGCCCAGCCAGCCAACACGCCCAGCCACGCCCAGCCATGCCCGGCCACGCCCAGCCATGCCCAGTCACCTAGCAGGCTGAAGGTCTTGCGGGTCTCCTCCATGTCCTTCCTGTCACTGACTCCGTCGATCGTTGTGACGCCGCCCATGCTGGTGTAGCGGAACTTCTCTGCACTCACTGCCCAATGACACATCACAGCAACACATCAGGAGGCGCTCTCAGTGAACACACACACTCACACACATACACACAGACACACACACACACACACACACACACACGTACAGAGTCTGAGGTTCTGGAACTCCGGGCTGTCGGTGCAGGAACACAGCTGGTAGAAAATGTGGTAGTTCCTCTCGTTCTCGGCCTGGAAGAACATGTTGTGGTGACCTGCGGTCAGGAAGTGTGTGAGTGTAGTGAAAACACCTGGTACCTGGAAGACCACCCGAGACTTCTCCAGAAGGTAGGTCCTCATGTTGGCACCGATGATGCGGTACCCCCGGTCAAAGCTGATCTCAGTGTACTTCCCGAAGCGGCTGCTGTTGTCGTTGCGGGTAGTTTTGGCATTTCCGATGGCCTGTAAAGATCATGAATGCCTCGGTATTCTGACCGGGGGGTTCGGATCGGGCACGGTGACACACCTCTGTTATCGGGTTGGACGCCAGGACCCTGTCTTCTACTCGCGCCTTGTTTCCAGACTTACTGACCACAGCGAAGTACCTCATGGCGTAACGAGCAGAGACGGTTTTTCCAGCTCCGGATTCTCCGCTGATGATGATGGACTGGTTACTGTGGTTCCTGGGGGGAGTAAGAACCATGTGATGCTGCAGCCAACACCACCTGCACCACCTGTGCCCACACCACAGTACCTCCCCATCTGTTTGTAAGCCTCCTCTGCCACCGCAAAGATGTGGGGATCCATGTCCCCCATGTTCTGGCCAGAGTACGCCTGGATGATGGCGTCTCCGTAGAGAGGGAGCTGCTTGTACGGATTTAAAGCCACCAGGATGATCCCTAAAAGAACGGACAGGACAATGAGGGGGGGCTGTTTAGGACGGACAGGACAGTGAGGGGGGGCTGTTTAGGACGGACAGGACAGTGAGGGGGGGGCTGTTTAGGACGGACAGGACAGTGAGGGGGGCTGTTTAGGACGGATAGGACAGTGAGGGGGGGGCAGACCTACAGACCACGTACCACAGTAGGTGTAGATGATCCGGGACTCCACGAAGCGAACCCTGAGGTTGTGGAGAACCCCGGGTTCGTGCAGGTAGCTCAGGGCGGTGAGGTCGTTCTCCCCGACCAGGATGTCGGGGTTCCTTAAAGGAGGGAGACGGGGATCCACAGGGTCCACCTCGTAGCCAAACTCCTACAGGTACACACAACACGGTCAGAGAGTGTGTGTGTGTGTGTGTGTGTGTGTGTGTGTGTGTGTGTGTGTGTGTGTGTGTGTGCGTTTGTCCTTACCTCTCCATCCTCACACACCAGCTCCAGAACAGAATCTCCAGTCTGGAAATCTTTAATGATTTCAGCAGATTTCCAAACATAGTGATCATCTGGGATCCAGACCCTGTTATACTGGGAGTCAGACAGACGGACTGGGAGTCAGACAGACGGACTGGGAGTCAGACAGACGGACCGGGAGTCAGACTGGGAGTCAGACAGACGGACCGGGAGTCAGACTGGGAGTCAGACAGACGGACCGGGAGTCAGACTGGGAGTCAGACAGACGGACCGGGAGTCAGACGGACGGACCGGGAGTCAGACAGACGGACCGGGAGTCAGACCGGGAGTCAGACAGACGGACCGGGACTCAGACTGGGAGTCAGACAGACGGACCGGGAGTCAGACGGACGGACCGGGAGTCAGACAGACGGACCGGGAGTCAGACGGACGGACCGGGAGTCAGACTGGGAGTCAGACAGACGGACCGGGAGTCAGACAGACGGACCGTGAGTCAGACAGACGGACTGGGAGTCAGACAGACGGACCGGGAGTCAGACAGACGGACTGGGAGTCAGACTGGGAGTCAGACAGACGGACCGGGAGTCAGACAGACGGACTGGGAGTCAGACTGGGAGTCAGACAGACGGACCGGGGGTCAGACAGAGGGACCGGGAGTCAGACAGACGGACCGGGGGTCAGACAGACTGGAGTCAGAGAGGATCAGTGTGGCTCGGGTTCTTACCTTGGTGTAGAGCTCCCACACAGACATGTCTGATCAGGCAGGTGTTTCTGCTCACTGTGACGTCATCAGATTAAATCAAATTAAACTCTTCATACTGGTTTAATCCCATTTAGAAACTTTTATTTTCACACTTCCCGTGGAACGCAGCGCACCTGTGCTTAGGCCCCGCCCACCTGCCGCGTGACAGCCGCATGAGCAGGTGCGCAAAAAGCGGATCCAAAAGGCGGATGTGTGAGCGCATGCGCATTGTCAATCATTCCACAGCTTTCAATCCTCCAAAAAAAATATTTACTCTGGAACTGACTTCCTATTGTTTCCTCATCCATCCTGTACCGATCCGACAGACTTCCTCCCTGCTCACCAGGACAGATACTTCACTCTGACCCTACCTGTACTTCTCTGCAGCTCCCTCTGACCTTCCCTGTACTTCTCTACAGCTCCCTCTGACCTTCCCTGTACTTCTCTCCAGCTCCCTCTGACCTTCCCTGTACTTCTCTACAGCTCCCTCTGACCTTCCCTGTACTTCTCTGCAGCTCCCTCTGACCTTCCCTGTACTTCTCTCCAGCTCCCTCTGACCTTCCCTGTACTTCTCTACAGCTCCCTCTGACCTTCCCTGTACTTCTCTCCAGCTCCCTCTGACCTTCCCTGTACTTCTCTCCAGCTCCCTCTGACCTTCCCTGTACTTCTCTACAGCTCCCTCTGACCTTCCCTGTACTTCTCTCCAGCTCCCTCTGACCTTCCCTGTACTTCTCTCCAGCTCCCTCTGACCTTCCCTGTACTTCTCTACAGCTCCCTCTGACCTTCCCTGTACTTCTCTGCAGCTCCCTCTGACCTTCCCTGTACTTCTCTACAGCTCCCTCTGACCTTCCCTGTACTTCTCTCCCTCTGACCTTCCCTGTACTTCTCTACAGCTCCCTCTGACCTTCCCTGTACTTCTCTCCCTCTGACCTTCCCTGTACTTCTCTACAGCTCCCTCTGACCTTCCCTGTACTTCTCTGCAGCTCCCTCTGACCTTCCCTGTACTTCTCTCCAGCTCCCTCTGACCTTCCCTGTACTTCTCTACAGCTCCCTCTGACCTTCCCTGTACTTCTCTCCCTCTGACCTTCCCTGTACTTCAGCTCCCTCTGACCTTCCCTGTACGTTATCGTATGGTTCCTCAGTTTATTCCTCTGTCGTTCCCACAGTAACGTACATCTCCATGGTAACCAGCTCACTTCTCCTCCATTCATCAGGCATCTTCTCACTTTCTAAAATCCTGTTAAACAGTCAGAAACTCTTCTGCCACCTCTCCTAAGCACTTCCATACTTCTATAGGTACGTACATCATCAGGACCCAGAGAGAGCCTCCACTTTTCATCCTCTTCATGAACTCTGAACTTCTTCTTTCTTCCTGTTCTTCTAACCTGCTGCAGGTCCTGAACATCTCTCTCTCTCTCCCTGTCTGACCAGCCTGTACTGACCAGTGGTGGATGAAGTACTCACTTTTTGTACTTAAGTAAAAGTACAGATAATTAGGAAAAAAAAATACTTAAGTAAAAGTACCAATAAAAAATCTAGTCAGTCAGTCATCCTCTTATCCGTCTATCCCTTCCGGGGTTGCGGGGGTGTCAGAGCCCATCCCGGCTGATTTAAGGCGAAGGGCAGGGTACACCCCGAACAGGTCGCCAGTCCGTCGCGAGGGCTGTTCGGGGCAAAAAAATCTACTTAGAGTAAAATAACAAAAAGTTATTGGTGTAAATTTATCTTTTTAAGTAAAAGTATTTTTTTTGTGCTTTAGGGTCACAGATAAATACTTTGTGTAACGATGGATCAACTTTTTATTTAAAAGTAAAAACAACAATCTTCTGATTCTTTTTAATTTGTTCTATATTTAATGTTAGTTTTTTGAATGACTGGAAAATGTTTGTTCTCGATTCTGATTGGTCCTCGATTCATTACTTCTTCTCCCTCTTGGAGACCACAGGTGATCAACTGCTCCCTCTACAGGTTGATTTTGGTGATGTGGCTTCAAGATGCACAAAAAAAACCTGTATTTTTCAAATTCCTGACAGAAAATGTAACAAAAAATACGAAACACACTTAAAAAAAGTAGCGAAGTAAAAGTACAAATATTTGTTCTAAAATGTAGTGAAGTAAAAGTAAAGGTCTAAAATTTTACTTAAGTAAAGATACATAATTCTTTTATTTAAGTACAGTAACGAAGTACATTTACTTCATTACGCTCCATAACTGGTACTGATCCATCTCTTCCTCCTCGCTGTTCATCGTAGACTTGTTTGGTCTTGAAACTGGTTTCACACGACTTTCATAAAGATAAACATCAGCCAATCACATTGTTTATTTATTTTTATTCATAAAGTTTGAATCCTGCAGGAAACAGGAAGCTGATCTTCTCAGGAAGTGATGTCACACTCGTGTGAGAAAGTCCAGGTTCAGGCTGGTGGGGATCTGAACGGTTTCCAGAGCAACGGAGGAGGGTGTGAAAGGCAGGGAGATGGGGAAGATCTTCTTAGTGTCTAACATCAACGTGGACGTCTCCGTCCTGTCCTTCCGAAGATCCTAGAAGGAACATACGGAATGTCAGACGTGAGTCAGACGGACGGTCGGATCGGTGTTTCTCACCCTGATCAACGAGATGAAGCTGGACGAGACGCGTTCCTCAAACTCCACCACCGGCGTGTACAGACTCAGGATTTTAACGATCTGAGGAGAAAAACTCCCGTCAGTCACTCTGTGAGCTTATTCAGATACCTGGATGGGTGCACGTCTACGTGCATGTTTGGCCACATGGTGTCTTCTGCTTCATTCGGGGCGGGGTCTTGTAGTCTGGGGTCTTCCAGTCTGGGGTCTTGCAGTCTTGGTAGAAACCCAGATTTTTCTAATCCCAGCCACATCTTCCAGCTCAACCAGGAGGCGTTCCCTGTAAGACATACCTCCTCCAGCGGGTCCTGGGTCAGCCTCTGGGTCTCTTCCAGAGGGACGTGCCAGTGAGGTGTTGGGTAGGCATCCTAACCAGATGCCCAAACCACCCTATCTGGCTTCTTTTCAGCAGTTTTAGGTGTATGGTTTTAAACACGTTCAGGTTCAGATGAGATGCATCATACACGTTCATGTGTGTGTTTGGATGCACATTCAGCAGCAGTACCTGTTCTGTACTGAGAGCCGTGCACATGCTGCATATTGCTTGTGCGTCCGTCTCCGTGCACTTTTTGATCTGTAGAAGTTGTGCAGCCTGGATCAGTGGCTCCAGGGTCTCCTTGGCACCGCAGTCCACCAGCTCCCTCTCCGTCAGCCACTCCTCCAGCTGCCACACGTTGTACCTGAAACCAGACCGCAGCATCAGATCTCACCTCTTCAGAAGCTACGTCCACGTGGCCGCTCTGATACCTGATCTGGAGACCTTTACTCCAGGAGCACATGTCCTTCCTCAGCAGCAGATGGTTGAGAGTCAGACTGCTGACCAGGTAGAACTGCTGCCGGACCACCTGCCGGATCACAGCTGAGTCCAGGCCGTTCTGGGTCATGATGGTGTGGAAGGAGCTGAGATGCTGCAGCAGGACCTCCACAGTCATCACCTCAGTATTAGAGCTCCTCTTCCTCCGGCCCGTCGGTTTGGACCCTAAAACTCCCTGGCTGGTCTCGGGTTCCAGCATGCTGGTCACTAGACGGGGAGAAGAATGATCAGACTCAGAGGGTGCAGGATGCTGGGATCCTGTCCTCACCTATCAGCGGCTGCAGCATGTTCTCTGTGGATTTGATGAGCTGGTTGTAGATCTGGACGGCCAGATCTCCAAACAGCTGATGGTATTCAGAAAGTTCAAAATGAAGCAGAATCTGTTGATTCTGTTTGGTCGTGTTCTGCTCCATGAAGGCCTGAAGAACAGAGTGATGATCAGTAACCATGCAGCGCTATGTGAGGGTGTGTGTGTGTGTGTGTGTGTGTGTGTGTGTGTGTGTGTGTGTGTGTGTGTGTGTGTGTGTGTGTGTGTGAGGGTGTGTGTGTGTGTGTGAGGGTGTGTGTGTGTGTGTGTTTGTGAGGGTGTGTGGGTGTGTGTGTGTGAGGGTGTGTGTGTGTGAGGGTGTGTGTGTGTGAGGGTGTGTGTGAGGGTGTGGTGTGTGTGAGGGTGTGTGTGAGGGTGTGGTGTGTGTGAGGGTGTGGTGTGTGTGTGTGTGTTTGTGAGGGTGTGTGGGTGTGTGTGAGGGTGTGTGTGTGTGTGTGTGTGTGTCCCACCTGGTCTCCGCTGTACTGCTTTAAGCAGTTCATCAGCCGGCAGCAGTTTGCCAGCCAGAAGGAGACCACCTCAAAGTCACGTTTCTTCTGCAGAGAAAAGAGTTAAACTCCATCCACGTGTCGTTCTGAGGGGTACCCCACCTGAAGCAGGTACCCCACCCTCAGCGTGTACCCCACCTGAAGCAGGTACCCCACCCTCAGCGTGTACCCCACCCTCAGTGTGTACCCCACCTGAAGCAGGTACCCCACCCTCAGTGTGTACCCCACCCTCAGTGTGTACTCCCACCCTCAGCGTGTACCCCACCCTCAGTGTGTACCCCACCCTCAGTGTGTACCCCCACCCTCAGCGTGTACCCCACCCTCAGTGTGTACTCCCACCCTCAGCGTGTACTCCACCCTCAGTGTGTACCCCACCTGAAGCAGGTACCCCACCCTCAGCGTGTACCCCCACCCTCAGTGTGTACCCCCACCCTCAGCGTGTACTCCCACCCTCAGCGTGTACCCCACCCTCAGTGTGTACCCCCACCCTCAGCGTGTACCCCACCCTCAGTGTGTACCCCCACCCTCAGTGTGTACTCCCACCCTCAGCGTGTACCCCACCCTCAGTGTGTACCCCCACCCTCAGTGTGTACCCCACCCTCAGTGTGTACCCCCACCCTCAGTGTGTACCCCCACCCTCAGTGTGTACCCCACCCTCAGCGTGTACCCCACCCTCAGTGTGTACCCCACCTGAAGCAGGTACCCCACCCTCAGCGTGTACCCCACCCTCAGTGTGTACCCCACCCTCAGCGTGTACCCCACCCTCAGTGTGTACCCCACCTGAAGCAGGTACCCCACCCTCAGCGTGTACCCCCACCCTCAGTGTGTACCCCCACCCTCAGTGTGTACCCCACCTGAAGCAGGTACCCCACCCTCAGTGTGTACCCCCACCCTCAGTGTGTACTCCCACCCTCAGCGTGTACCCCACCCTCAGTGTGTACCCCACCTGAAGCAGGTACCCCACCCTCAGTGTGTACCCCCACCCTCAGTGTGTACTCCCACCCTCAGCGTGTACCCCACCCTCAGCGTGTACCCCACCCTCAGTGTGTACCCCACCCTCAGCGTGTACCCCCACCCTCAGTGTGTACCCCCACCCTCAGTGTGTACCCCACCCTCAGCGTGTACTCCACCCTCAGTGTGTACCCCACCTGAAGCAGGTACCCCACCCTCAGTGTGTACCCCCACCCTCAGCGTGTACCCCACCCTCAGTGTGTACCCCCACCCTCAGTGTGTACCCCACCTGAAGCAGGTACCCCACCCTCAGCGTGTACCCCCACCCTCAGTGTGTACCCCACCTGAAGCAGGTACCCCACCCTCAGCGTGTACCCCACCCTCAGTGTGTACCCCACCCTCAGTGTGTACTCCCACCCTCAGCGTGTACCCCCACCCTCAGCGTGTACCCCACCCTCAGTGTGTACCCCACCTGAAGCAGGTACCCCACCCTCAGTGTGTACCCCACCTGAAGCAGGTACCCCACCCTCAGTGTGTACCCCCACCCTCAGCGTGTACCCCACCCTCAGTGTGTACCCCACCTGAAGCAGGTACCCCACCCTCAGTGTGTACTCCCACCCTCAGCGTGTACCCCCACCCTTAGCGTGTACCCCCACCCTCAGCGTGTACCCCACCCTCAGTGTGTACCCCCACCCTCAGCGTGTACCCCACCCTCAGTGTGTACTCCCACCCTCAGCGTGTACCCCCACCCTCAGCGTGTACCCCACCCTCAGTGTGTACCCCACCTGAAGCAGGTACCCCACCCTCAGTGTGTACTCCCACCCTCAGCGTGTACCCCCACCCTTAGCGTGTACCCCCACCCTCAGTGTGTACCCCCACCCTCAGCGTGTACCCCACCCTCAGTGTGTACCCCACCTGAAGCAGGTACCCCACCCTCAGCGTGTACCCCACCCTCAGTGTGTACTCCCACCCTCAGCGTGTACCCCCACCCTCAGTGTGTACCCCCACCCTCAGTGTGTACCCCACCTGAAGCAGGTACCCCACCCTCAGCGTGTACCCCACCCTTAGTGTGTACCCCCACCCTCAGTGTATACTCCCACCCTCAGCGTGTACCCCCACCCTCAGTGTGTACCCCCACCCTCAGCGTGTACTCCCACCCTCAGCGTGTACTCCCACCCTCAGCGTGTACTCCCACCCTCAGCGTGTACCCCCACCCTCAGTGTGTACCCCCACCCTCAGTGAGCCCACCTTTATGACCCCTTTGATGGTGCTGATGGTGGAGTTGAGCAGGGCGCTGACTTTGCGTTCATCGTTTACGCTGTCTGCATATCGCAGGCACATAAAGATGATGTAGGCTGGTAGACCCGGCAGGAAGCTGACGGCCACACCGCGGGGTTTTAGATCTGAGAGGAACACACGTTACGATCCTTCTGGTTTCAGAAGAAACCCCACCCGACCCGCTCACCTACAACCAGACTCCTCAGCAGGCGGGTCACATCCTGGTCCCTGTACTCCAGCATGCCCTGGTGCTCCTTGCGGTTGATGTTCCCGACCCGTGGTGCAGGACTCTCTGGAGTACCTTCTAGATCCTCCACTCTCTTCTTGTAGAGCTGCAGCTCGGTCTTTAGCTGCCGCATGGCTCTGTCCTGCTGCTGCTGAAGCTCCGCCTGCTCCTGGAAACAAAACGGTTCAAAGTTCACCTGATGTTTGTTTCAAAGCTGTGAAGTTACAGAGTTGGCATCGTCTAGGAAACAGCTGGTGGAAGGATGGCACACTGGGACTCTGTAATGGTTTTATTTCCTGTAGACAGACGGACTGTCTGTCTACAGGACAAACAGTCCGTGCCCATCCAGGTCTGGTTCTAAGCTGATCCTATCAGACTGCCGTCCTCCCGTCTGGATGAAGTCCCACCGCTCCATCCACTAGTATAAACCACAGGTGTCACCCTCCGGTCCTGGAGGACCTCACGCTGTCTGAAGGGTCTCCATGTGTTCTTACATCCACACACCTGATCCAGGTCATTCAATCATTGTCCCAAATTTTAATCAGTATTGTTTTCGTCAACGATGACGACAACAAAATGATTTAGTTGACGAAGTTTTTTTTTTTTATGACGACGACGTAACGATAACAAAATAAATGCGACTTTTTGGTGATGAAAATGTGACGAGACGTTTGCAAGTTTCTGGTGATGAGACAAAAACGTAACGAAATAGTCGTCAGACTTTTTCACATTTCTATCTAAGAAAAAAAAAAACACAGCGGCTGCATCTGTCTCTCATGGCGGCACGCCCCGCCCCCACCCCAACGATGCTGCACGTTCACACCGTCTACACAACACACCTGCAGCCATGAGGAAGTCACACACCATGGTGAAAACAGTAACAAAGGAGCTTGGTGGTCACAAACTTAAAACAGCATGCTAACTTCAAGATAATGCTAGCTTGTCGGCGCTGCTAACTTCCTGTTAGCTTGGTTGCTAAGAACTGATTTAAAGAGACAGTACAATGTTTACTTTGTTTACAGGGTTATTAAGAGGTGTTATTTTTAAGTATAAATAAGTTACAACGTTCCTCACTCACTGAAAAATTATATTTATTTTACATTGTTTTACTTTGTTTTCTGTTTTTGCGCAAGTTAAAACTCGGCAGAGTTTTTTTTTTAAACAAATAACCTGCATCATTCTCAGTAATAACGACATGATTGTTAAGAATTTTTGAATAAAACTTAAATTAATTTTTGTTCCAAAGACTAAAACGAAAACTCAGAAAGCGCCAAAAACAACAATGATTTTAATGACTGTGGATTTTATGTTCCGTCCATCAGGGATTAATGTGTGATGCTTCCTTCAGTCGCTGGTGAGGTGTTCCGTCCCACCGGGAGGAGACCAAGAGGAAGACCCTGGACCTGCTGGAGAGACTATGTCTCACAGCTGGACGGGGAACACCTCAGGATCCTCCTGGGTGAGATGGAGGTGAGAGAAGCCTGGGTTTCCCGTCTGAAGCTTTTGCCCCGTTACCCGGCAAGTGGAAGACGACCTAACGGAACGGACCTAATGTGTAATCCCAGTCTTAAGGTACGTTTTGTCTGCCCCTCCTGGAGAGGATCTGTCCTCCAACTCGGTTTTCATCAAGAGGGAGGCTCTTCAGACATGGACGCCCTGGCTCTGCTTAGTTTAGTTAGTACTGATTACTGAGTGGTTAACTGATTATGGGATGGAGAATGCAGTACCAGGTTCTCCTGGGTGAGCCGAGTGATCTGATGCTTTAAACCAGCTTCGATACGAGCAGCTTCAGGTAGGAGGAGGCTCTGAGCCAACATGTCCTCCTGCTGTTTCCTCTCCTCCTGCAGCCTCTCCATCTCCTCAGTCAGCCTCCTGCATTCCTCTTTCCGCTCACGCTCCAGCATCTCCAACTGGCTCTGCAGGAGTCTGCACGGAGGAAACAGGAAGCAGTGATCTGCTCGTTCATGGATCAGAAGATTGGTTACCTGTTGGTCTCCTTCAGACCTTCATACGCGAGCCACAGCTCGCCATCTTCATTCAGGGTGTGGATTTTAGAGGACCTGCAGGACCAAATAAAAACATTTAACAGAACCAGTATCACACCCAGACTCTGGATCACTGTGTGGTGTGCGTGTGTGTGTGTGTGTGTGTGTGTGTGTGTGTGTGTGTGTGTGTGCGTGTGTGTGTGTGTGTAAGGCTGATGTTCACACACCGGTCCATGTCAGGTAAAGACTTCCTTCCACTCAGACCGAACTTGACAGTGTCTCCCAAAGCAGAGTCCTGCAGGTCAAAACAACGTCAGCTCAGCATGTCAGTGTCTGAACAAACCGTCCCACAGACAGACAGACAGAACTGACCCGGTGTCTGAGGGCTTCCTGACGGACCATGTGGGAGCGAAGGAGGAGAACCTCCTCTTTACGCATCTCCAGTTCATCGTTAGAGGAACTCAGCTGATCCAGCAGGATGTTGTAGGGCAGAGAACCGGGGGCAGGGGGCGCTACTTCACTGCTTTCATTGGTCAGAGACGTCCGCAGCTCTTTGAGGTCGTGCTTCAGCTTCTTGTTCTCAGACTCCAGCTCTTGTCTCTGAAGTGACAGCATGAGTTAGAACCCGTTTACACACCAGCATCCCAGCAAGGACGTGAAACCTTCAGGGTCTCCAGATCCAGCTGTGCTCGCTCCGCCGTCTGCTGCTCCTCCAGCTCCTTTAACGAGAATAGAACCTATAAGATCCACCACTGGAAGGTCTACATGCTGGTCCTACCCCGGGTTCCTTTCTGTGATCCAGCTGTTCCCACAGGCTGCGGTTCTCCTGCTCCAGCTGTTTCACTCTCCTCTGCAGCTTCAGAAGGACGGAAAGCTCCACCTCATCCTGCTGGAGAAACACCTGCTCACACACCTGCTCTGACATCACACACCTGCTGTGACATCACACACCTGCTGTGACATCACACACCTGCTGTGACATCACACACCTGCTGTGACATCACACACCTGCTCTGACATCACACACCTGCTGTGACATCACACACCTGCTGAGACATCACACACCTGCTGTGACATCACACACCTGTTCTGACATCACACACCTGCTGAGACATCACACACCTGCTCTGACATCACACACCTGCTGTGACATCACACACCTGCTGTGACATCACACATCTGCTGTGACATCACACACCTGCTGTGACATCACACACCTGCTCTGACATCACACACATGCTCTGACATCACACACCTGCTCTAACATCACACACATGTCAGAGCATGTGTGTGATGTCTGACATGTGTGTGATGTCAGAGCATCACACATGTGTGATGTCAGAAAAGAAAAACAAGAAGCAGTGGAAAGCTTAGAACACAAACACAAGTTTGAAGCAGAGTCAAGAAATATATCCTTGCTTGTGATGTTAGAGCACACCTGCTCTAACATCACACACATGCTGTGACATCACACACCTGGTCTGACATCACAAACCTGCTGTGACATCACACACCTGCTGTGACATCACACTCCTGCTCTGACATCACACACCTGCTCTGACATCACACGTCTGGATATGTACCGTACATGTTTACCTGGATGGGTGAGGTTGGGTGAGAATCTGGAACCTCCTCCTTCGTTTGAACTGAGACATCATCCTCTTCAGAGCTGCTGTAGTTGGAGTCGCTGCTTTTCACGCGGTTTTGGTCTGGTATCTGAATCGAAGGAGAACATGGTAATTCCGTTCTGTTCCATTGTTGTCCTCTTATCTGGGACCGGGTCGCCAGGACAACAACCTCAGACGGGGAACCCAGGCTTCGCTCATCCCGGCTGCATCTTCCAGCTCACCCAGGAGGATCCTGAGGTGTTCCCTGTCCAGCTGTGAGACATAGTCTCTCCAGCAGGTCCAGTGTCTGCCTCTGGCTCTCCTCCCAGTGGAATGAAACACCTTACCAGCCAGGCATCCTGGAGGCATCTAAACCAAATGCCCCAACCACCCCATCTGGTTTCTCTCGACCCGGATAGAGGACCTGCCATCCAGCTCCTCCTGGATGGCAGGGCTCCTCCCTCTAACTCTGAGAGAAAGCCCAGCCACCCTGCAAAGGAAGATCATTTCAGAGCATTCATGATCTCGTTCTTTCAGTCACCATCCACAGCTAGTTACCATGGTGAGGGTAGGAATGTAGATCCTGGTTACCATGGTGAGGGTAGGAACGTGGATCCTGGTTACCATGGTAAAGGTAGGAACATAGATCCTGGTTACCAAGGTGAGGGTAGGAACGTAGATCCTGGTTACCATGGTGAGGGTAGGGACATAGATCCTGGTTACCATGGTGAGGGTAGGAACGTAGATCCTGGTTACCATGGTGAGGGTTGGAACGTAGATGCTGGTTACCATGGTGAGGGTAGGAACGTAGATCCTGGTTACCATGGTGAGGGTAGGAACGTAGATCCTGGTTACCATGGTGAGGGTAGGAACGTAGATCCTGGTTACCATGGTGAGGGTAGGAACGTAGATCCTGGTTACCACGGTGAGGGTAGGAACGTAGATCCTGGTTACCATGGTGATGGTAGGAACATAGATCATGGTTACCATGGTGAGGGTAGGAACGTAGATCCTGGTTACCACGGTGAGGGTAGGAATGTAGATCCTGGTTACCATGGTGAGGGTAGGAACATGGATCCTGGTTACCATGGTGAGGGTAGGAACATGGATCCTGGTTACCATGGTGAGGGTAGGAACATGGATCCTGGTTACCATGGTGAGGGTAGGAACATGGATCCTGGTTACCATGGTGAGGTATTGTGATAGAAACTCTTAAAGTTTAATACTTCTTTTAGACATTCTGTATGACTCATGCATTTATACAACTAAACGTAAATCGTTAGAAAGTTCTTTAAGTTCAATCATATCAAGGATGTTGTCCCCGTGACCCGGATGAGCGGAAGACAACGAATCGTTTAAAAACAGTTTAGCTGTAGAAAAAAGAACAGAAGTAAAAATTATTTGGAAATGGCCAAAATAAATTTAACACCAGTTTAAATGCAGAGGTGGACAGTAACACGTTACATTTACTTGAGTAACTTTTTTAATTAAATGTACTTTTATGAGTATTTTTAATAATTTGTACTTTTACTTGAATAAATTTATAAGTAAATAGCGCTACACTTTCTCCGTTACACTGGGAAAAAGTTGACTCGTTACTTTTCTTGCTTTTGATATGTTTTTCAGGACAATAAGTATTTTCTATTGACAGCTTCCTGCTGTGGATGAACGTAGAGAACGTTCATCCAATCAAATGTAGTGAACACGGTCACATGACTCCATCTGACCTATCAGACGTGCCCATGCTCGATCTTGCAAGAAAACAAAACTTAGTGCAAAAAGGTTATTTTGGAAAACAAGTTACTGCTAAATCAGGTGACAATGGAGGTAATAAATGTCTCTCTTGAAGAAGAATTTTTTATTATTTTTATTTTATATTTTTGCACACCTGTATCAAAACAAGTTCCTAGTCGCTGATATTTTTCACTGACATGAAAATAAAAACATTCTGATTCTGATTCTGAAAACACAGCAGAAGACAGTGAAGTTGGCAAAAATCTCTGCCTCTTATTGAAAGTATGTTTATGCAATGTGTGTCTGCTGTATACCCCAAAAACTCCATCCTGAGAAAACATGTTACAGTAAGTTTATTTTTATACAGTAATTACTAATGACTCGTTAGACTACACAGCAGTCAAAATGAATTCAGCATCTTTTTATCTGTTGATCTAAAAACCACATTAACAGTAAAACAATGCAAATTTCAGTAAAAAAAAAAAAAAAAAAGTTTTTTTTACTGAACTTTTAGCTTTATTTTGAAAATACAAATTTTGCACATTTTGTTTATATTTTATGTTTACAAATAAATCAGATGTTACTTTTAAAGTTACTCAGTACTTTAGTAGTTTTATCAACGCATACTTTTTACTCTTACATGAGTCTTTTTTTTTTTTGGGTTTACTTTTACTTGACTAAATTTTTAAGCTTCTCCACCTCCTCTGGTTAGAAGTTAGATTTCTTTTAAAATCAACAGAGAAGCTTTAAGGAAGTTTAAAGGTCCCCTATTATGCTTTTTTTCCCTTATTTTATCCTGTGCTATGTATCTGATATGCATAATTTTACATTCCGCCACAATCTCAACACAATAGTTTTTAAATACTACCCTGTTTAGGAGCGCAGTTTCAGACCCGGAAGTCAAAACAGCTTGTTTCAGTCTTTTTTTATTTTTTTTTTCCCGGGACCCGCCCCGTTGGTTGCGATTGGTTGTCATTCATTGTGATTTCCCTACCCACCCAGCACAGCGTGGAGCGGGAGGGGCGAGGTGTGCTTCACAGTAGAGTGAAGCACGGAAATGGGTGGATATCAGGGTGGAGAGCAGGTAGAAGTGGGGGAGGGTGTTTGAGCTGCAGGGGGCTGAACAAAAAACAGATGTACGTCACTATGTTACACCAGTCGTTAGAGGTTTGGAGAACACGCCCCTTACTTTGACTTTAAATATCTCAAAATAGCATGAATCACAATAAAACACACTTTGGGGGATTGTTTGGGGTAGTACTAAGTAAAATAAAAGGTTAAAACCTCATAAAAGTCAGTTTTGCATAATAGGGGACCTTTAAGGTTTAAGGTTCCTTACCGTGTGCTTGTCCTCCTGCAGGGGGCGCTGATGCTCCTCAAGCTGCTTGCTTCGGAGGCGCTGGAGGTTCGAGCGTTCTTCAGAGAGCTCCTCCTCCAGCAGTCTGATGCTCCTCTGGCTTCCTGCAGGAAGAGAGGGGTTAGCTGCTGCTGTGACTGCAGGAGGAGGAGGGGGGGGAGACAGGGAGGTGAGGGGTGTCAGGAAGAGGTCACCTCTCAGCTCCTCCTCCAGCTTCAGGAGGTTCCTCTCCAGTTCCTCCACAGTCTTCTCCAGCAGGGCGTTCTTCTCACGGAGCTCCTCCTGACCGACAGGAAGTGGATCTTCTGGTGATCTGTTGTACACGTTTCCACGGTAACGTGTTCCTACCTGCTGTTTTTGGTCCCTGTGAAGGAGGTCCTGCTTCTCTCTGGTGACGGCGTCCAGCTCCTGGAGGAGGACACACACCTCCTTCTGTCTCACCTCCTGCTCTGACCGGTGCCGATCTTCCATGTCTCTGTTCTGCCTCCTCAGAGCTCCCTCCTTCTCACTCAGATCTCTGTTCTCCTGGTGCTGCAGGGCAGAACACGCGGTGGCATGTGATGTTCACACACACACACACACACACACACACACACACACACACACACACACACACACACACACACACACACAGACCTTCTGGTCCAGCTTCTCCTGCAGCTGCATGATCTTCTTCTCCATGCCCACGTTCAGCTTCTTAAAGTGCTCCACAGACCGTGCCTCCACCCTGAGCGCCCGCAGCTCCTTCCGCGCCCTGCGACGCCGCACGCAGCTCTGCAGCAGTATGATGGCGCGAAGGCTGCGTGCCAGCAGCCGCCTGGCCAGCCAACCACGCACCCAGCGCTGGATCTCAACCACGTTCCGCTTCGTCACCATCTGCCACACACACAGCCTGAGTCTGGTTCCTCCAGGAGTGGTGCCCGGGGTTTGTTACCTGCCGGTACTTTCGACGGGCTCGGAGGGCCCTCCAGCTGGCCTGGATGGCGATGGCTGCAGAGCGTTGCTGCAGGAAGCTCCTTCTCGCGCTCCATCTTCTTACGCTGCGCTGGATGACTACCGCCGCCCTGCTGCGCCGTAGGAACCTCACCCACCTGCCACGGGGAAGTGTAAGGAGCGATTCGACCAGACCGGGTCGTCCTCGCTCAGTACTGACCTGCGGGCTTGCTGACCCCGGGCGTGTCTCTGTACGGTGAGGGCGGCCTGCCGCAGCCTCACGTACTTGCGCCGCATCAACCAGCCCCGGATGATTTTTTGCAGGCAGACGCAGGCGGTGCGCAGACGCTCAGAGCGGACCCTCTCCAGGTAGCCCACCTGCCCCGCTCTGAAGAAGATCTTGTTTTTTCCACATTGGTACGTCTGGTCCTGGGTAAAGCAGACGGAGCAGATCCTCACCCTCTGACTAAAACCCCCCACCATGAGCTCTGCCTTCAGGCCTGGCATGGAACTCTCTACACCCCAACCTGAGGAGAGGCGTAGGGGGGGCCAAGCTGGGACGCAAGAGGAGTATTCCAGCCTGGACAGGGAGGGGTGACAGGGAGCCTATCACCTCCCCCCTGCCACCGGAGCTGAACCTCTCACCTGCTTTGAGGTGGAGCATCTGGACACACCCTCACGTCTCCACCCTGAGACACACACACCCTCTACATGGAGGAGCACG
The DNA here is from genome assembly GCA_902685375.1 of Neostethus bicornis. Lineage (NCBI taxonomy): Eukaryota > Metazoa > Chordata > Actinopteri > Atheriniformes > Phallostethidae > Neostethus > Neostethus bicornis. Next base: position 33,049,581 of record LR738544.1, read on the forward strand.
AGGTGAAGAGATCTAAAGAAGGTTACTGGATCTCTGGACACGTTCTGGAGGAATACACTGACTCAGTCCCTGACACGGTTTACCGTCCTCCCCCACCGTCCGCCCGCCTCACATCACAGTTTAACTCTGTTCTTCTCACAAACTGATCGAATTATCTCATGGAGCTGAGACTTCCATCAAGAGCTGCCTTTCTGGATGTTATCAGAAAGTGAGAGAGGGGCTACACACACACACACACACACACACACACACACACGTCCAAGACCCCGGACTCATGTTCACACACATTCATACCTGATGGTAGAAGCTGGAAACCACCATCAGGAGACCTTGGGGGTTTGGTGTCTTGCTCAGGGACACATAGACATGAACTCCAAGCGGGGAATTGAACCGGCAACCCTCCAGTTAAAGGACACTCATCTTACCCACTGAGCCAGCCTCAGGAATAACATCTTTAAAGTTGCAGATCCTTCTGCGCCCCACCATCGGTGGGACTCATGTTGGGCAGACGTGTCTGCCTCTATAGCAGGCATGGGCAAACTGTGGCCCGTGGGCCACATGTGGCCCGTTAAACGGTCTAAACCGGCCCGCCGAACTACAAACAATTAAATAAACTTTGTTAGTTTTATTTTTCCTGTAATTCTGATGTTTTGCCACTAGATGGCGCCAAAGAAACAACAACACCGCTCCCATTAAATGTGTGTATATTTGTGATGCGCACGACTTCAAAATAGTGTGTACAGATATGGAAAGCCATCAGGGCCAATACACGCATATAAACAAGCGTGTTAGATGTTAAAACAAACAAAATGTTACATCAAGCGTTTAGATTTCAAACCTAGTGCTGCTAGATTTTAAATTTTACACTCTTGATGTAACCTTTAGCGCTTGTCTAATCTAGAGGTTACCAAAGCATGCCACCCATCTGATCCTGGTCCCAGGGACGAAATCAGGTTTATTTAAAAGTGGGGGGCATGAGCTGATAGACAAAACGAGTTCCTCTGGTGCTCACCAGTATAGGGGAGTCAGGAGGCATTCCCCCCAAAACATTTTGAAAAATTAGTAATTTTTCTGCATTTCGGTTCATATTTCGCCGAAAGTTTATAATAATTAAAATAGTAACAACATTTTTTTTTTTTTTGGATCAGGACGGGGGGCTTGTTCCCCCCCTCCTCCTAGATCCGCCCCTGGTTCTGGCCCGTTTGTCAAATGTTAGAACTCAGTTTGGCCCGCGAGTCAAAAAGTTTGCCCGCCTCTGATCTAGAGACAAGGTTGAGATGTTTACAGATGGGGGCACGCGGGGGAGGGGTTCAGGGGGAGGGCAGAGAGAACTATCGGCTCCTCAACACCAAGACGAAGGAAGTCATCAGGAGGAAGACAAATGCTGTTTGTCCAGCGTGAGGACGTGTGGAGAAGGTTCCAGACTGAATCAGGGTCGAGCTTGTGTTCTTTTATCAGTGCTTGTGCGCCCCTCTCGTGCTGGGAACGTGTATGGTTCAGCAGCTGTACGGGGTTCCAGAGAATCATCGGTGTCACCTCATCCCTCTGGAAGAACTTCCCACTGCCTCAAAAACACTCAGAAAAACCCCACGGACACCTCCTCACACCCTGGACACCCTCTGAGGAGGTTCAGGTCCACCAAAACAAGGACTGACAGATTTTATCCCAAAACAATAACAAATAAAACCAACAACAACTGGTATAAAAACAAAGAATGCCAACAGACTGAACAAGCTGGTAAAAGCTGGACGTGTGGTTGGCTCACCCCTCACCTGCGTGGAGGACGGGGCGAGGGACAGAATGAATCCTAAACCCCTCCCACCCCTCTCCATGGATCTGTGGACCATCTGAAGAGCAGCTTCAGTAACAGACTCCTGCAACCCGCTGCTCAAAGGAACGGTACAGAAAATCATTCTTACCATCCTCCATCAAAATATTTAACCTTTAACTTTTAAACCTTCAAACTTTCACAAAATTAAAAAAAAAAAAGATGTTTTATGAGATTTTATGAGACTGTATAAACGTAAACACCACAGAACTCAAATTTACCTTCAGGGAGAAATAAAGTATTTTCAATAAGAAGATGTTATTATTATAAAAAAGATGAAGGACGTCCGTCTGCGATCAATAAAAACCACACCCCTGCTTTTCAATGCTTTGATCTCTGACCCAGTTTAACTGCAGAGGTTCAGATGGATGAAAGAGGACCGTAACGGACCGGTAACGGACCGGTAACGGATCGTAACGGACCGGTGACGGACCGTAACGGATCGTAACGGATCGTAACGGACCGGTAACGTACCGGTAACGGACCGTAACGGACCGTAACGGATCGTAACGGACCGTAACGGATCGTAACGGACCGGTAACGTACCGGTAACGTACCGGTAACGGACCGTAACGGATCGTAACGGATCGTAACGGATCGTAACGGACCGGTAACGTACCGGTAACGGACCATAACGGACCGTAACGGATCGTAACGGACCGGTAACGGACCGTAACGGACCGTAACGGATCGTAACGGACCGGTGACGGACCGTAACGGACCGTAACGGACCGTAACGGACCGGTGACGGACCGGTAACGGATCGTAACGGATCGTAACGGATCGTAACGGATCGTAACGGACCGGTGACGGATCGTAACGGACCGGTGACGGACCGTAACGGACCGTAACGGACCGTAACGGACCGGTGACGGACTGTAACGGATCGTAACGGACCGTAACGGACCGGTGACGGACCGTAACGGACCGTAACGGATCGTAACGGATCGTAACGGACCGTAACGGACCGGTGACGGACCGTAACGGATCGTAATGGACCGTAACGGATCGTAACGGACCGGTGACGGACCGTAACGGATCGTAACGGATCGTAACGGATCGTAACGGACCGGTGACGGACCGTAACGGACCGGTGACGGACCGTAACGGACCGTAACGGACCGTAACGGACCGGTGACGGACCGGTGACGGACCCCTCGCTTTAGACCACACCTGTAAAAGTTTCCTTAGCAGACGTCTGCAGACTTCTTTTTTATCCTGCGGAGCGTCGGTGTGTTTGAGGAGAACCTGGTAACGAGTGAAAAACTCCTGGTACGTCCACCTGCAGTAAACAGAGCTGTCAGTGAGGAGGGGGCAGGCGGGCACACGGAGCGTTACACTCTACCTGGAGGGAAACCCTGCTGCAGATATCCGGATGGTCTCCAGGATGCCACACGCCCGCAGCTGCTGGACGGCCCGGGGAGGGTCCAGGCTTCACAAGGAGAAAACGTCAGCACATAGCCCCCCCACCACAGGAGGAATGGGGGGGATACTCACATGAATGGAGCTTTGTGGTCGTTGGGTTTGATGCAGCGGACGTAGTGGGGGCCCGTAGCGTTCAGCGTGTCCATCAGGAGGCGCAGAGAGAGACGGAACTGAAGGGGGCGGAGGAGGGGGGGGGTTTGTTCAGTCAGGAAAATAATCATTTTATTTTTTTAATCAGAAAAATAAAAACTGAAACATTAATGTCACCTGGTGTCCTACAGTCTTCCTGCTGTCCCTCAGGGTCGCCGTAGGAACCCCACCGCCGGGCGGAGTCTTTCCAGTGTCCCTCCGGGTCGCCCCGGGGCCCCCACCGCCAGGCAGGGTCTTTCCAGTGTCCCTCAGGGTCCCCCCGGGACCCCCACTGCCGGTCAGGAGACCTGGGCTCTCCTCAAACAGCTCCTGCACGAAGTCAAACTGGAAGAAACAGCAGGAGGCAGTGTTTCCTTCCCAGTAAAACCATTCCAGGGCGTGTTCCCTCAAACAGGACTTTAGCCCCCACCTCGCTGCTCCTCAGAACCTTTATCTGCTCCTGGTTCACTGTGTCCTGATTTTTCTCCAGGAAGCCCTGGCACTGGTACTCCACCTAAACACGGGGACACACACCCACCCACTCAGGCACAAAAGAAACAAACTGAAGCTGACACACACACACACACACACACACACACACACAAACAACCCCACGTTCTACATAAAGTTGATTTCTTCCTGTTTGACCTTATCAGCGTAGTGCAGGATGATGAAGGCTCGGTTTGATAAGCGCGGCTTCTCAAAGCGGCTGCTCTGCTTCAGGAGGGTGTTGAACAGTTTCTGAGCCCATGTGTCATCGTGGCCTTTGGGCATCTACGGAAGAGGAAACGCTGAGTCATCGGTTTGTTACGGTCTTACTCTGAGACTCTTACCCTGCACTCCTCATCCAGCAGGTCCAGGACCCCCAGCCTGGCCTCGATCAGATCGATGCACGGCTGGTTGTCGTGGAAGTCGATCAGTGTCCAGGGGATCTCCTCTCTCAGGTATTCGTCCTGCTCCAACGTGAAGACGTGCTGAAGAAAAGCAGGAAAACTTATTCCCATGTTTGTGTAAACAGGAGAAGAATCAGGAGAACGTTCCTACCAGATTAAACTGCTGCTGAAGCTTCTCATTTGCATAATTTATGCAAAACTGTTCAAAACTGTTCACGTCAAACGTCTCAAACCTGAAAAAGAACACGTGCATCAACCACCTGGAGCCTCGTTTAGAGACAGTGTGTGTGAACGCTGACTTCTACGTAAACAGAGATCTACGGTTTAAAGACGACTTCATGGTCTTTATTTTAACTCTAAACAAAGTCAGAAGCTGCTGATTGGTTAGACGTGAGGAAGGGAGGAGACTAGTGGACAGAATCTGAAGTGAAGTGAGGACAGTGAAATGAAGCCTTTGAAGCAGAAACAAATAGAAAACACAAAAAAAAAAACTTTCTTTTTTTTCACTTCAAAAGATTGGATCATTTTTTTATTTCAACGACAGATCAGTGTGCGCCACTCTGAGTCTCCATGGTGACCGCATGATGGAGCGACCTACCACGACTTCCCAATGATGACTTTACTAACGTGTATGAGTAATAACAGGTGTCACCGGCTCATTAGAATACCATCATAGCCATAATCCATGGTTGTAGATGCGTGATTCGGGCGTAACGTTAAACAAGTCCGTGTAGTCCCTCATTCATCCAGGTGATCCATCGTAGAAAAAGTTTCAAAAAAGTCTTCTGGACAGTTTAATTCTTGAACGAGACGTTTTGACTTCCATCCGGAAATCATTTTCAATCTGAATGAAATGGACTGAAAACTGGATCTATTTAGACTAACCTGAGTAAAAGGTAAAAAAAATAGTAAGAAGGGCTCGACCAATGAGCCTGTGTTACCTATGATGGCCGTGAATGGCTCCTATTGTAACCACAGACCAGTAAACGAACCCTATTATAAAAATGCTAAAAGCCTAGTGAACAGAAATTCCTGCTAACGAGAGGCTTGAAATTGAGTATTTGTACTAGGCTTTTAGTATTTTTATAATAGGGTTCGTTTACTGGTCTGTTGTTACAATAGGAGCCATTCACGGCCATCATAGGTAACACAGTCTCATTGGTCGAGCCCTTCTTACTATTTTTTAACTTTTACTCAGGTTAGTATAAATAGATCCAGTTTTCAGTCCATTTCATTCAGATTGAAAATGATTTCTGGATGGAAGTCGAAACGTCTCGATCAAGAATTAAACTGTCCAGAAGACTTTTTAAAAACTTTTTTACCACGTAACATTAAAGCTTAAGTTATGGGAATTCCGAGGTTTAAAAATCCCAAATTTATGTGTCATAAGCTGAGCATCTTGATCAGCTCAGAGGACTTAGAGCGCAGATGTCAAACTCAATTCCTGGAGGGCCACTGTCCCTGCAGGTTTTCCATGTGTTCCTGGTTCAATGCAGCTGATGCACATACAGTAAAATCAACAGCCAATCAAATTTGGCACAATGACTCGTTAACCTGAATCAGGTGTGTAGATGCAAGAACACATGGAAAACCTGCAGGAACACCGGCCCTCCAGGAACTGAGTTTGACATCCCTGACTTAGAGAGTCTGCAGGGAGGACTTAGAGACGTACCCGTAGATGTCCAGAACACCGATGAAGGAGTGCTGCTTGTGTGTACACTGGAGGGCGCTGTTCACCCGGGACACAATCCAGGCGAAGAGCTGCGCGTACACATGTTTGGCCAGCGCGTCCCGCCCGTGCACGGCGGTAACCCCAGGAACTGGCTTTACAAACGTTTCTGCGGTCGTCGTCAGCTTTCTGTGGCATAAC
>LR738544.1:33063225-33065725 GCA_902685375.1 Neostethus bicornis
CCCTGCAGTGAAGTCTCTGAGCAGATGTGCTGAGCTCCAAACCTCTGCTGCATCTGGAAGCCAGACACGGGCACCCTGGGGGGCGGTTAGAGAGGAGGGGACACACACACACACACACACACACACACACACACACACACACACATACATCACATATATGGAGATAGAGCAAAGAAAAAGACTTGAAGTTTTAAGACAGTGTTTATGGGTGTAATGTGTGTCTGTGTGTGAGTGTTACCTGTTAACGGTGTGTGCGTGTGTGTGTGTGTGTGTGTGTGTGTGTGTGTACGTACCTTACAGTACAGCTCCCAGTCTGCCATGTCTGTGTGAAAGCAAACATCTGCAGACTGACAAGCAGATCAAGTTCTGAAGTGAACTTTCTGCGCTGCGGGCACGCTGTGGCCAGCCAGCGCCACCTGGTGGAGGATGCTGCAGGAACATGGGTCTCTGATAGAACGAGACTCCACGTGAAGGAACGCTAACGTGTCAGAACTACACTCTGATGGAACACACCTGATCAGGTAGAGGCCAGGGAGAGGGTTTCTACTGGCAAATGTAAAAACACTGACACACACACACATACACACACAGAAACACAGACACACACACACACATAAATACATACACACAGAAACACAGACACATACACAGAGACACATATACACACATACATACACACACACACATACACACACAGAAACACAGACACATATACACACACACACACACACACACACACACACATACATACATACACACAGAAACACAGACACATACACAGAGACACATATACACACATACACACACACACACACACACATACACACACACACACACACATATACATACACAGAGACACATATACACACATACACATACATACATACATACAGCGGGGATAATAAGTATTTGACACATCAGCATTTTTATCAGTTTGGGGATTTCTAAGTGGGCTATTGACTCAAAATTTCCACTAGATGTAGCCATCAAGCCAAATATTGAATTCATACAAAGAAATCTGAACATTTAAGTAAACAAGTTGAGTCATAATAAATAAAGTGAAATGACACAGGGAATAAGTATTGAACACACTTTATTTAATACTTTGTAGAAAAGCCTTTGTTGGTGATTACAGCTTCTAGACGCCTCTTGTATGGAGAGACCAGTCGTCTGCATTGCTCAGGAGTGATTCTGGCCCATTCTTCTACATAAACGGTCTTTAGATCTTGAAGGTTCCTTGGGCCTCTCTTATGAACTTTGCTCTTCAGTTCTCTCCATAGATTTTCTATGGGATTTAGGTCAGGTGATCATTCAAGCAACTTGATTTTCTTTCTTTGAAACCACTTGATTGTTTCCTTGGCCTTGTGTTTGGGATCATTGTCTTGCTGAAATGTCCACCCTCTTTTCAATTTCAGCTTTCTGGTTGATGGCAGCAGATTTTTATCCAGAATGTCCCGGTACATTTCTCCATTCATCCTGCCTTCAATAATATGAAGTCTGCCAGTACCCCTTGCTGAAAAGCAGCCCCAAACCATTATGCTTCCTCCCCCAAACTTAACTGTTGGCATGGTGTTCTTGGGGTGGTGGGCAGTGCCATTTCTTCTCCAAACATGGTGTGTAGAATGACTGCCAAAAAGTTCAATTTTGCTTTCATCTGACCATACTATAGTGTCCCAATAATCCACAGGCTTCTCCAAATGCTGTTTGGCAAACTTTAACCGAGCCTCAACATGCTTTTTGTTCAGCAGTGGAGTCTTGCGTGGTGAGCGTGCATGGATGCCATGGCGGTTCAATGCATTGCTTATAGTTTTCTTTGAAACAACGGTACCTGCTGATGCAAGGTCTTCCTGAAGTTCTGCCCGAGTGGTTCTTGGCTCTTGGAGAACTCTCCTGATTATTCTTTGGACTCCTCGGACAGGGATCTTACGTGGAGCACCTGATCGTGGCCGGTTTATGGTGAACTGATGCTCTTTCCATTTCCGGATAATGGCCCCCACAGCGCTCACAGGAACATTCAGCATTCTGGAAATGCGCCAATAACCATTCCCATCAAAATGCTTTTCAACGATAAGATTACGAAGATTTTGAGAGAGTTCTTTGCTTTTACCCATCATGAAGTCTTTCCTGGGTAATGAGAAGTCTTTATAGGCCAACAATTAGGACTAAAACAGCTGATATCAATTAGTACTGATAGGGGCCAGGGTTTCTCTCTCAATACTGACAGATTTCAGGTGATCTCCTGGCTTTCTATGTCATTTTGCACCTTGTTATCTTCATGTGTTCAATACTTATTCCCTGTGTCATTTCACTTTATTTATTATGACTCAACTTGTTTACTTAAATGTTCAGATTTCTTTGTATGAATTCCATATTTGGCTTGATGGCTACATCTGGTGGAAATTTTGAGTCAATAGCCCACTTAGAAATCCCCAAACTGATAAAAATGCTGATGTGTCAAATACTTATTTTCCCCGCCGTACATACATACACACACACAGAA
>LR738544.1:33073225-33123225 GCA_902685375.1 Neostethus bicornis
GTGTGTGTGAAACACAGAGCATGGAGTTTATGAGCAGGTAGAACGGAGGGCACGGTGTGTGTGTGTGTGAAACAGAGAGCATGGAGTTTATGAGCAGGTAGAACGGAGGGCACGGTGTGTGTGTGTGTGTGTGTGAGTGAAACAGAGAGCATGGAGTTTATGAGCAGGTAGAACGGAGGGCACGGTGTGTGTGTGTGTGTGTGTGTGTGTGTGTGTGTGTGCGTACCACTGTGAGCTCCTTCCCAGACGCCTTCCTAAACGCTTTGGTCCACCTGGTCTTTCTGGGGTTTCGCTTCTTCTTGAAGTTTTTGTGACATTTTGATCTGCAGAACCTGAAACTCTGAAAAAAAAAAAAAAGAATCAGACAAATTTCCCACGAGTTGATCAATAAAGTAAATCTAATCTAAAACATTCATGAATGAAAGAGAGTGAGCTGGACTAAGACTACGTCCATGTGTGTCAGAGACGGACCGGATCCACCCCTGGCTTGGTGATGACATCATAGCGCCTACCAAGAGCTTTGTTTACCTGGGTTCCAGAGTGACCGACAATGGACACCTGAATCCAGAGATCAACTGAAGAGGAGCCCTGGCAGCCTCATCCCCTCAGTCCCTTTGGAAACCACTCTGGTGACATTCATCCACCTCGCTCAAGGCGTAAATCTGGATCCATAACTCCACCGTACTCTCTATCCTGCTCTACGGCTCAGAGACGTGGTCCCTGAGCAAGACTCTGTCAGCCAGAATCGATGGCTTTGACAGCAGGGATTAATGAACCATCAAAAAAACATTTAGGTGGCCCTGGTGAGTCTCAAACCACGCGCTCAGAGCCCGTACGTGCCAGCCCAAGGCATCTTGCCTGACTGGGCCTCGTCCTCCACCTGACTCCCGACCATCCTACGAGAGCAACCCTTCAATTCAATCCAAAGATCACAGGCTGGTAAAGACCACGAGGTGAACCCCCGTACCCGATGGTTCAACGTACTTGTAGGTGCGTTGAACTCACTTCTGACTCCGAGGAATCAGAACAGCTGGAACAAGATCACCAGCTGGTCGGCTCAACACACAGGGACGAGACCAACCCCCATTCACTGGAGACTGAATGATTGATTGAACTAAAGAAAACATTTAAATAAAAAATTCACTCAATATTTACTGAAAACACTGATTGAAGATGTTTGTTTATGGAACCTAAATATAAAAATCTGTGGGTTCTGTCCACCAACCTGTCCTATACACCTAGGATAAAATAAAATGACAGGAACTCAGTGTTGCTAAATCAGCAACTCTGAAGTTATTTTTAGCAACACTGAGACTCCTTTATCAAAAGCAAGGCTTTTGAATTGAAAATACTTTATTAATCTGAAGGTAAATTAGATGCCGCGGTGCGAACACCTCGATGCCTTCCCAGTCTGCTTACACGGTGTAATAGCTGGCAACTGAACGGTTAAAGAACAGTCTATAATGAGTCTTTGAAGTCCGGCTTCAATGAAGCACACCAAGTGGCCCCTCCACATTCCTGCTGGGTCAGAACAAGCGTCACCAGTTCCTCCATCTTGCCAGCGAGCGTCCGGATGTTACCCGTGACAACCGCAGGGACACTGGTCTCAAAGTGCCCAGTGTCCCTGTAACACTTTTTTCTAGTGTTTTTGTAGATTTTTTGAGTCTGTGATGTGAAAGCATGTTGTTAAGTCTGTTTTCAATGAACAGCGCCTCCCAAAGTCTCCAAGTGTGTGTTTGAGAGAGTGTTTGTAAAGTGTACACTGGACCGGTAGATACATCCCGAACAACCCAATCTGGCTTCTCTCAACCTGGAGGAGCAACGCTCTACTCTGAGCTCCTCCCTCTCTGAGAGAGAGCCCAGCCACCCTGCAGAAGAAGATCATTTCAGCTGCTTGTATCCATGATCTTGTTCTTTCAGTCACCACCCACACTGGTTACCACGGTGAGGGTAGGAACATAGATCCTGGTTACCATGGTGAGGGTAGGAACGTAGATCCTGGTTACCACGGTGAGGGTAGGAACGTAGATCCTGGTTACCACGGTGAGGGTAGGAACGTAGATCCTGGTTACCACGGTGAGGGTAGGAACATAGATCCTGGTTACCATGGTGAGGGTAGGAACGTAGATCCTGGTTACCATGGTGAGGATAGGAACGTAGATCCTGGTTACCATGATGAGGGTAGGAACGTAGATCCTGGTTACCACGGTGAGGGTAGTAACGTAGATCCTAGTTACCACGGTGAGAGTAGGAACATAGATCCTGGTTACCATGGTGAGGGTAGGAACGTAGATCCTGGTTACCACGGTGAGGATAGGAACGTAGATCCTGGTTACCATGGTGAGGGTAGGAACGTAGATCCTGGTTACCACGGTGAGGGTAGGAACGTAGATCCTGGTTACCATGGTGAGGGTAGGAACGTAGATCCTGGTTACCATGGTGAAGGTAGGAACATAGATCCTGGTTACCATGGTGAGGGTAGGAACGTAGATCCTGGTTACCATGGTGAAGGTAGGAACATAGATCCTGGTTACCATGGTGAGGGTAGGAACGTAGATCCTGGTTACCATGGTGAGGATAGGAACGTAGATCCTGGTTACCATGGTGAAGGTAGGAACATAGATCCTGGTTACCATGATGAGGGTAGGAACGTAGATCCTGGTTACCATGATGAGGGTAGGAACGTAGATCCTGGTTACCACGGTGAGGGTAGGAACGTAGATCCTGGTTACCACGGTGAGGGTAGGAACGTAGATCCTAGTTACCATGGTGAGAGTAGGAACATAGATCCTGGTTACCATGGTGAGGGTAGGAACGTAGATCCTGGTTACCATGGTGAGGGTAGGAACGTAGATCCTGGTTACCATGGTGAGGATAGGAACGTAGATCCTGGTTACCATGATGAGGGTAGGAACGTAGATCCTGGTTACCACGGTGAGGGTAGGAACGTAGATCCTGGTTACCACGGTGAGGGTAGGAACGTAGATCCTAGTTACCATGGTGAGAGTAGGAACATAGATCCTGGTTACCACGGTGAGGATAGGAACGTAGATCCTGGTTACCATGGTGAGGGTAGGAACGTAGATCCTGGTTACCACGGTGAGGGTAGGAACGTAGATCCTGGTTACCATGGTGAGGGTAGGAACGTAGATCCTGGTTACCACGGTGAGGGTAGGAACGTAGATCCTGGTTACCATGGTGAGGGTAGGAACATAGATCCTGGTTCCCATGGTGAAGGTAGGAACATAGATCCTGGTTACCATGGTGAGGGTAGGAACGTAGATCCTGGTTACCATGGTGAGGGTAGGAACGTAGATCCTGGTTACCATGGTGAGGATAGGAACGTAGATCCTGGTTACCATGGTGAGGGTAGGAACGTAGATCCTGGTTACCACGGTGAGGGTAGGAACGTAGATCCTGGTTACCATGGTGAGGGTAGGAATGTAGATCCTGGTTACCACGGTGAGGGTAGGAACATACATCCTGGTTACCATGGTGAGGGTAGGAACATACATCCTGGTTACCATGGTGAGGGTAGGAACATAGATCCTGGTAACCATGGTGAGGGTAGGAACGTAGATCCTGGTTACTATGGTGAGGGTAGGAACGTAGATCCTGGTTACCATGGTGAGGGTAGGAACGTAGATCCTGGTTACCATGGTGATGGTAGGAACGTAGATCCTTGTTACCATGGTGAGGGTAGGAACGTAGATCCTTGTTACCATGGTGAGGGTAGGAACGTAGATCCTTGTTACCATGGTGAGGGTAGGATGACTAATCAAGAGAAATCAGAGACTGCGGGGCATAAATTTGACAAGAAATCATCAAACAACAGTAATTTAGTCTGATGACTTTCATCTGCTTCATTAATAAAGAAGCTAGTTTTTACTAAGAAATGAATACTTTCATCTTTTTGACTAGATAAGTCTTTTTTCCTCATAAATTCTCACACTAATCCCATTCTGAATTGTTTCCAAATGTAGTGGTGACCACTGATCCCCCTTTAGTGTAAACTGGTTACTGTTGTTATGATCTAATGAATCCCAGGGTTTTCTTCATGATCACATAAACAAGTATAACCTGAATTAATCTAAGTATGAAATCCTAAACATTCTGAGATTTATTTCTATCTACCTCCACTGACTTTGGAAATAATCATTTACTATATATATATATATATATATATATATATAAAAACTGGACAGATATAAGATTTCAGACGGTGGATTAAAATCTTTGTTTTGATTCTTTAAAGCCTCCATCATGGTGACCGTCATGATCCAGACCTTCTTCTTCCTGTAACACTAATCCTTCACGTGTGGATAAATAAAGAGCTTCTGATTCAAACTGAAAACATTTCTCACTAGTAATTATAACTTTAATTAAACATCCATCAGATTTAAGATTTTATATCACAATGAGTTTGATTATTTTCTTTCTGAGAGTCAGAGCTAGGCTAACGGCTGCTAGGCTAACAGGTGAGCTAACAGGTAAACACGTGCTGTAAATGAAGTAAACAAACGGTGTAAATAAAGTAAACATACTCCACCTTACAGTCGTTCCGTACAAACATGACTCCATGTCCAGGATAAACAGGACCGGAGCAGAAATAACACTTTTCAATGCGCATGTCAGCGGTTAACGAGCTGCAGCGTGCGGCTGCTAGCCTGAAGAGGAACGTGGGGAGACTTCTTCTTCTGTTATTTTAGAGACACAGCGCTGCCTTCCTACACACTGCCCTCTGCTGGCTGCTCTGCTATACTGCACCCCACCGTTATTACACACTGCCCTCTGCTGGCTGCTCTGACATACTGCACCCCACTCTTATCACACACTGCCCTCTGCTGGCTGCTCTGACATACTGCACCCCACTGTTATCACACACTGCCCTCTGCTGGCTGCTCTGACAAATTGCGCCCTTCAGCCATCAACACAAAACACACGTTTCATCTTCTAAAACACTTGTCGGGTCGCCGGAGCCTATCCCGGCTGATTTCAGGCAAGAGGGACCACGATGGCTGTGGGACCACACACACACACACACACACGCACGCACGCACGCACGCACACAAACACACACACAAACACACATCCCGAGGGGCAATTTCATAGCAGCCAAAAACACATGTATGTTTTTGGAGGAAACCAGAGAAAAGCCACACATTCACACATACACACACACACACACACGAGGAATGTGAAATGAGAAGAAGAGGATTCTCTATCAGACTGTCTTGGTTCTTGATGTATCCACATCCTCCTTGTCTGATCCTTGTCTTTCATCTCATTCATATAGTATTTTTTTTATCCCTAGGAATGTGTGTGTGTGTGTGGCCCCATAACAAACTGGCGACCTGCTCAGAGTGTACCCTGCCTCTCACCTTGATTAAGCTGGGATTGACTCCGGCTCTATGGACCCTCCCTTACGACAGCAGGTGTAATCCTGGTGTGTTTACGTTGATGTTTACCTTCTGATACAGTTTGTTAATTAATATGCTCTGTTCTGATTTAAAAAGTAAACACTTGGTCCGGCTCCTGGTGGATCACTGTCTGGACTCTATCTCCTAACCCAAAGGTTAACTTACTCTTATCTGAACCCTTACCTCTCCATTTTCCTCCCCTTTCTGGATGAAGTCCATCTGCTCCATCCCACAAACACAGACTATGTTATAGTGGTGGATGTGATCCTAATCTTGTCTGTTCATCCGGGGAGGGAATCTCTCCTCCAGCTCGTTCAGTCTTCTTCTCCCGAGAAGGAGACTCGAAGTACTGAGATGTCCTGGTTCTGACTGGACTGAAAGTGTTTCTGTCTGAACGGTGGGTAGACAGGTCTGACTTCCACCAGATGGCATCCAGGTGGCATCCAGATGGCATCCAGGTGGCATCCAGGTGGCATCACAGCATGAATCAAACACAGCAGGATAAAGTTTAAAAAAAGGAATTTATTTCTTAGAATTTGTGATTTTTTTTTCTGAGTATCAAACAATCATCAGCAACATTTCATCACATAAAATAATATATCTGTTGCTCTTTGGATTTAAAGATGCTTTCTGAGAGTAAAAATCAGAAATATCACAAGTTAAATAACAATCTTCTAAACTCTAAACCTGAGTTCTTCTTCTAAAAAATCATCCTGAAAAAAAATGTATTTTTGGCCACTTTATAATTAAAAAAAAAGTTTTGTGCTAAACGTCGACTACCTCAGGTTTAAAAACGCCTTCTGGCAAACTCAGTTTAAAACGTGTGGAAATGAAACCAAAGAAAAGCTAAAAAACGTTAAGTTTCTTTGGATAATCTGTTTTAAAGGCAGAACGTTTGATTACGTGTGACTCCAGTCACGCGGCTCTTTGGATGCTAGCATCGCTGTGGTTCAGAAGGCAAATGGCCGAGCTAAAGCTTTCACCAGAATAAAGCACGAACCCCACACACACACCTAATCTAGATTATTTTGGTTCCTGTCGTCGTTAAAGTCTTTGGGTCTTTGGGTCAGCGTTAAAGCTTCAGCGCCGTTTTATAAAGCTATGAACAGTCAGAGGGTCTTCTTCATTCAACCTGAGAGACGGCGTGGAGGATCAGAGGTAGATCAGTATGAGGTAGAAACATCAGAATCCTGAGGAGGTCAGCAGCTGACTGGATGCTGGACTATTGGGGGGCTGCAGAGCCAGGACGTAGAGGGAGGGGGGACGGCCTCTCTGGAGCCGGATGAAGAGTTGCTTAATTCTTCATTAGAAAAGTTTCCGGAGTCCCCCGTCTCCTGGCTCCCATCGCTGCTCTCTAAGTGAGAGGGGCCGTAGATCCTGTCCCGGGTGGAGTTGGGACGCTCGTCGTACCTCAGAGGGTTTTTTTCTGTTTGCTGCGCCGATCCTCCGACCTGCAGAAAACAGGAAGTAAAGCAGGATCAATAACACGAAAAGAGCCGAGTCATGAGAAGCTGACTCACATGATTTCTGACTTCCTTTCGGAACAGCAGCCACTTCCTGTTCGGGCCAGGCAGCACCTGATCCGCTTCACTCTGGAACCCTGAAGCCTTTCTGTCTGAAGACGTCTGATCCACCAGACGCATCATGGGAACCAGAGCCTCCAGGTTCTGAGGGGCCGATCCTGCTGCTCGACCTTCAGAACCTCCAACAGCAAGAACTTTGGGATTTGAAGACTTCCTGTTTTTAATAAACAATAAAAGTTAAAAAAAAACAAACAGTTTTTCCACCAAACGCTCACCCGTACCTCGGTCTGCCTTTGCTGATCAGGATTGCGGCACACATGGCGATGCAGGCCAAGGCGATGCTCACACCGACCAGTATGCCGGTCATGGAGCGCTGGTCGATGTGGTACAGACCGTCAGAGGAAACTATAAACAAGAAGGAAACATTGATCATCAGTCAGAGCTTCACCTTTACCCTGCATCCAAAAACTATCACAAAAAATAAACAAATAAAACGGACTCATAAAAGTCTGGAAAACATCTGGAAAATCAGCTTAAAAACAGAGCTGCAGACAAAACGAGATGAACTGAAAAATATTAGAGTTTAAAAAAGATAAATGAGGAAGTTTAAAGACGGTTCTGTAAAGACCTTTGGGGTCAGGGACGTCCTCAGAGTGCCTGGGGTTCATACTGCGGGGGCCACGCTTCAGAACCAGCTCCACCACTGGAGAGAAGGGTCCATCTCCTGCTCCGTTAGACGCACACATCTTCAGCACGTACACCACACCTGGATCCAGCTTCTCCAGCAGAGCCATGGTATGGCTTCCTGGAACCACAGAAAAAAACCAGGGACGTGAGACGCTGAGAGGACAGAGGAGGACAGAGGACAGAGAGACTGAGAGGACTGAGGAGAGCAGACAGGAGGACAGGGAGACTGAGAGGACTGAGGAGAGCAGACAGGAGGACAGGGAGACTGAGAGGACTGAGGAGAGCAGACAGGAGGACAGAGAGACTGAGAGGACTGAGGAGAGCAGACAGGAGGACAGAGAGACTGAGAGGACTGAGGAGAGCAGACAGGAGGACAGAGAGACTGAGAGGACTGAGGAGAGCAGACAGGAGGACAGAGAGACCGAGAGGACTGAGGAGAGCAGACAGGAGGACAGGGAGACTGAGAGGACTGAGGAGAGCAGACAGGAGGACAGGGAGACTGAGAGGACTGAGGAGAGCAGACAGGAGGACAGAGAGACTGAGAGGACTGAGGAGAGCAGACAGGAGGACAGAGAGACTGAGAGGACTGAGGAGAGCAGACAGGAGGACAGAGAGACTGAGAGGACTGAGGAGAGCAGACAGGAGGACAGGGAGGCTGAGAGGACTGAGGAGAGCAGACAGGAGGACAGAGAGACTGAGAGGACAGAGGAGGACAGAGGACAGAGAGACTGAGAGGACTGAGGAGAGCAGACAGGAGGACAGAGAGACTGAGAGGACTGAGGAGAGCAGACAGGAGGACAGAGAGACTGAGAGGACAGAGGAGGACAGAGGACAGAGAGACTGAGAGGACTGAGGAGAGCAGACAGGAGGACAGGGAGACTGAGAGGACAGAGGAGGACAGAGGACAGAGAGACTGAGAGGACTGAGGAGAGCAGACAGGAGGACAGAGAGACTGAGAGGACAGAGGAGGACAGAGGACAGAGAGACTGAGAGGACTGAGGAGAGCAGACAGGAGGACAGAGAGACTGAGAGGACTGAGGAGAGCAGACAGGAGGACAGAGAGACTGAGAGGACAGAGGAGAGCAGACAGGAGGACAGAGAGACTGAGAGGACAGAGGAGGACAGAGGACAGAGAGACTGAGAGGACTGAAGAGAGCAGACAGGAGGACAAAGAGACTGAGAGGACTGAAGAGAGCAGACAGGAGGACAGAGAGACTGAGAGGACTGAGGAGAGCAGACAGGAGGACAGAGAGACTGAGTAGACTGAGGAGAGCAGACAGGAGGACAGAGAGACTGAGAGGACTGAGGAGAGCAGACAGGAGGACAGAGAGACTGAGAGGACTGAGGAGAGCAGACAGGAGGACAGAGAGACTGAGAGGACTGAGGAGAGCAGACAGGAGGACAGAGAGACTGAGAGGACTGAGGAGAGCAGACAGGAGGACAGAGAGACCGAGAGGACTGAGGAGAGCAGACAGGAGGACAGGGAGGCTGAGAGGACTGAGGAGAGCAGACAGGAGGACAGAGAGACTGAGAGGACTGAGGAGAGCAGACAGGAGGACAGAGAGACTGAGAGGACTGAGGAGAGCAGACAGGAGGACAGAGAGACTGAGAGGACTGAGGAGAGCAGACAGGAGGACAGAGAGACTGAGAGGACTGAGGAGAGCAGACAGGAGGACAGAGAGACTGAGAGGACTGAGGAGAGCAGACAGGAGGAAAGAGAGACTGAGAGGACTGAGGAGAGCAGACAGGAGGACAGAGAGACTGAGAGGACTGAGGAGAGCAGACAGGAGGACAGAGAGACTGAGAGGACTGAGGAGAGCAGACAGGAGGACAGAGAGACTGAGAGGACTGAGGAGAGCAGACAGGAGGACAGAGAGACTGAGAGGACTGAGGAGAGCAGACAGGTGGACAGAGAGACTGAGAGGACTGAGGAGAGCAGACAGGAGGACAGAGAGACTGAGAGGACTGAGGAGAGCAGACAGGAGGACAGAGAGACTGAGAGGACTGAGGAGAGCAGACAGGAGGACAGAGAGACTGAGAGGACTGAGGAGAGCAGACAGGAGGACAGAGAGACTGAGAGACAGAGGAGAGCAGACAGGAGGACAGGGAGGCTGAGAGGACTGAGGAGAGCAGACAGGAGGACAGAGAGACTGAGAGGACTGAGGAGAGCAGACAGGAGGACAGAGAGACTGAGAGGACTGAGGAGAGCAGACAGGAGGACAGAGAGACTGAGAGGACTGAGGAGAGCAGACAGGAGGACAGGGAGATTTAGCGGAAGGGGACAGTAGACGTGGTAAAGACCAAGTGTTCTAGAATGCCCGTACAGTGTGCTCGGTCAGACAGTGAGACAGGGAGCTGCAGTTTCTGACTGGCTGACCAGAGAGGACGTGTGGTATTGTTTGAGGAAGTCTGGAGTGACAGAGATGTGTGTTAGGGCGATGCAGGACATGATGAGGACTGTGAGACAGTCCTGAGCTGTGACAGAGGAGGTGATGGAACAGGTGGAGGTAAAGCTGGAGAGGTGGAGGTTCGTCCTGGAAAGAGGAATGAAGCTGCAGTGAGACAGAGAACATGTGTGTGATTGAGAAGAATGAAGATGGATGAAGAGTGTGTAAAAGAGGTGAAGAAGCATGTGCAGGCAGGATAGAAGGATGGAGAGAAGTATCAGGTGTGATAGTGAGAGCAGCCATGTTGACAGGATCAGGAACATCCTGTTAGAGGTTATGGAGATAAAATCAGAAAAGACTGATTATGTCTGAAAGTTTACAGGTGAGAGGCAGGAACACGTGGGGGGTAGCGGGGCATAGGGGGTCAGTGTTTGTAGACCTGGTGAGGGAACCCAGAGCACCAGAAGCCAAACAGTCGAGATGATTTTATTAAAGTCCTGTAACAGTTTCGTTGGGGTCACTACTCACCCTCTCTCTGGATCTTCTGCCAGTGTCCCACCAGCCAGCTTCTCTGTGACGTGTACAGGATGGTGTAGTGGGTCACCTGCAGGTTTGGTTCTGCAGGTTCCCTCCAGGACACCAGGGCAGTGTCCTCCTCGATCAGAGTGACCCTCACACCCTCAGGAGGCAGGCGGGGAGCTGTAAACAGATCCCTTAGTTACAGCCGGTTAGATCCAGTAGATCATACTGGACATGATGTCTGACCTGCAGGGAGCGTCTGCTGGAACACTGAGGAACTCCAAGAGCTGGACATCTGGTCCACGTGGACACGCACCACAAACTCATAACGAGTGTTTGGAGCCAAGTTCTGAACCAGGACGCTCTGCTTGGTGCTGGAAGGACAGAAACACACAGTGGTGAGCACCTCAGACAGAGTGGTGTGTGTGTGTGTGTGTGTGTGTGTGTGTGTGTGTGTGAGTGTGGTTAGTACGTTTGCAGATAGCGGCTCGCAGACAGGTTGTGGTTCCCTGTAGGTGTGAAGCGGACTGTGTATCCCACGGTGTGTCCCGGTGGGAGGGCGGGGTGACTCCAACGTAGAGACACGGTGGAGGAGTTGCTGCTTAAGATGGAGAGTTGGTGTGGTGGTGCCACTGCCAGCTGGTCTCGTGGAGCTGGGTGATGAAGACAAACCGGTTTGAAACGGAACGTTTACTCTGAGCTCCTTTAAACACTTGGACCGTACTCACAGACGCATCCCGGTGTGGAGACCGTTCGGTCAGTTTGGTAGCCCTCCCCGGCCGCACTCAGAGCCAGAACCTTCACGTGGTACTTCCTTCTTGGATCTAAAAATAAAAAGATTTCTAATTATAAAATGTTTGGTTGTTATGGTAACCGTCCGGTTTGAACAACCGGAGGTGTTTTATATTTCAGATGGTGATAAAGGGAAGGACTGGAGGAGGCTGGAGGTGGGTGGAAGAGGGCTGGAAGTGGGTGAAGGACGGTGGAGGTGGATGGAGCTGGGTGGAGGAGGGGGAAGAAGGATTGGAGGAGGGATGGAGGTGGGTGGAGGAGGAGGGGGAAGAAGGTCTGGAGGAAGGATGGACGAGGGGTGAAGGTGGGTGGAGGAGGAGTGAAGGAGGATGGAGGTGGGTTGGGGAGGGCTGGAGGAGGGCTGGAGTTGGGTGGAGGAGGTCTGGAGGAGGATGGAGGAGGTTGGAGGAGGGCTGGAGGTGGATGGAGGAAGGTAGAGGTGGATGGAGGAGGGATGGAGGTGGATGGAGCAGGAGTGGAGGAGGGCTGGAGCTGGGTAGAGGTGGGCGAAGGAGGGCGTCCTGCTCGATCAGAGGACTACACATATAGACACATGATCGATACGTGACCCCTCCTCCCTCTGACCCACAACCACATTCAGCTTCATCACCAAATCCAAAATATTCCAGAAAATAATGACAAATAAAACTCGCAGGGGTCCGAAGGAGGGCGGTGTGGAGACAGGAGACCCTAACACGTGAAAAAAGAAAGAGCAGCAACACTCAGAGCCTTAAATCACCGTGCTTTAGGAAGGCCAAAGGTCATCTTCTGGCTATTGGCCAATGACAGCAGAGTGGCCAGGCCTGTTCGTGGGCGGGGCCGGTTGCTGGGATCCTGGACCCATGGGAGTGGGGGGTGTTTGGCTGAGGTCACAAAGGCCAGGCCAACACAGAGCAGAAGGAATCTGGGTGCAGGGTGATGGGCAGTGGGGTCTTTGTTCCTCTGTTCACATGGTTTCCTCCGTCATCGAACTTCAGACTTAAACTTGGAACAAGTTCAGGTTTATCAGACTGAACGGCAGACATGTTTAAATCCATCCATCCATCCCTCCATTCATCCATTCCATCCATCCTTCCATCCCTCTCAGAGGGTCAGAATGGATGGATGCAGGTCTGGCCCCCATCCATGCATCCATCCATCCCTGATAGGTGAAAACGGATCTTTTTGGGGTGTGTGTGACTCGGGCATCGTGCACGGATCTCTGTAGCTTATTAACATGGCAAGCAGATGACCAGAGGGGGGTTGGTGAGGTCACCGGCTCTGCCCCTCTTTGGCCTCTCCCAGGGGCAGCGGTGTCCAGCTGAAGGAGGTGCGGGGGGAGGTCTTACAGGGCAGGTCTGGCCCCCATCACAATACAAAGATCCTGCATAATTAAGGATGGGAAAGGGTGGTGGGAGGGACATCTGGTGGCTCACCTCTGACCCTGATCCCACACTGTGGCTGGTTAGGGTGAGCCCGTATTGATCAGGACAGAAATGCAGATGCAGGAAATTAAGAGTGTCTCACCGAGGCCGCTCAGGGTGTGGCTGAAGGTGTGATTCTGCAGCAGGATGCCAGGCTGCTCTGGTTGGCCTTCTTCGTGGTGGCACAGACGAAAGCCCTGCACAGCCACCGGACCGGGTACGGGCTGCCAGCGTGCCACGATGGAGGTGCAGTTTACAGCTTCCAGCTGGAGAACAGGAGCCAAAGGCACTACGGAAGAAAAAAAACGGGCTGATTATCAGGAACAAAGTGACCAAAAAAATCCAAGAGAGAAACTAAACAATCAGCGTTTCTCTGTTTGGTTTAAATAAAAACATTTGGAGTTTTTTGGGACATAAAAAGCAGCTTTGCAGGACGCCCCCTCCAAACCCAGCAGGCCATAAAAACAGGCTATTCTTCCCAGCACACAGAAGCCTGAGGCCTCTCTTTATGATGCGTGACCAACATCACTGACAGCGAGGGGCAAAGGTTTCTGGGCAACCAAACAAAGACTGAGGGACAATGCTGGAAGAGCAAACTCAGAAACCAGACACGGTACGCAGTCAGGGTTAGCATCCTGTTGGCATCCTGGACGGCTTACTACCCAGGCTGACGCCTTTCCTCAAGTTCATTTACTCCAGCAACTCGGTCAGGGACCGTAGGCATTGTCTTACGATTGGAGCGATGAGTAAACATCCTACCCAATCAGAAAACAAGAAGATGACAGCGTGAAATGAACACAACCATCCGTCCTCCATGTTTGTAGTTCTTTAGATCCACCATGCTGTACGGTCCGTGTTCATAACGATTCCCCAGATTGAGAATTTAAAGACAGGGTTTAGAAACTTTATTCAGGCTCTTTTTCCGGACTGTTCGGGTGCATACGTCATGTCCGGTCCTGACCAGAAAAAAACAAACCTGCCCACCGTGGAGCGAGTGAACGAGGTCAGACCGTTTCCACTGTGTTCATGGAGTCTGGTGGATCAGGCTTACCTTTGTTGGCGGTGACTTTAGGGGTACGGTGAGAACTCCAGGCAGAAGGCTCACACCAGCCGACCCTGGTGGCGGCCGCCATGCGCAGCAGGTAGATGGTGTCAGGCTGCAGGTTGTCCAGGACGTATTCAGTCGTGTTGTGTGGTATCTCAACAGACAGAACGGTGCTGTCCATGGCAGTACGATAAGACAGCCTGTAGGCAGACACTCGCCCTCTGCTGATCTTGGCCGGCAGCGGTTGCCAGGTCACCTGGATGTCCGTGGCACTGTGGCTGGTGAGGCTTAGCTCCGGCGTGCGGAGGGGTACTGCAGTAAAAACAGAACAGCACTCAGACGGTACGACTGATGAAGGTTTTCATCAGAAAAAAGAAACTTTTTACTGAGAAATGAACTTCTGAAGTGCTCACCGTCCTCCAGTGTGTGCTGGATGACTTGGTCCGACATGCGGCTGGCACCCATCGGCATGTAGGCCACTACGTAAAAACTGTAGTTCCGAGCAGATTCCAGGTCATCGACGATGTAGCTGGTGGTATCGTTGCCAATAACAACCTGGTATTCTTCATTGTTTAGACCTGTGAAGCATCAGGAAGCCGTTCAGAAAACGGCTTCAACTCAATGAAAATAAACTGGAGGTTTTTATAAAACAAGATTTCTATTAAAAATAAAAACTTTACACATAAACTCTTCAATAACTCAGGATGGAACTGGTAATGAGGGTGGGGGGAGTTTAGGAGGCCACCCGGTCCCTTTCAGAGCGAGCAGAATGAGCTGGAGAACAAACAATGGGCGCACTAAGCCCGCTCCTATTTAAGTTACCGTTCTGAATCCTACTTGACCTCTGGTCCACAGCAACAACAGATGGCCGTGGGACCAGCAGCGGATCACACACACACACACACACACACACACACACACACACACCACTTCTTGGTGATCTTTGACAGGTCGGAATTGACCAGACTCACCCTCAGCCTTGGTGTAATGGATGGAATAAGCAATGACTTTGTCCGCGTTGAAGAGAGGTCTCTCCCAGGCCAGCAGGATGGCTGAGCTGGAGATGGTCTCAGCGTGGATGTTTCTGGGTGCACTGGGCCTGTCTTCAGACATGACAACGATAAGGCGAGCCAGGGAGAGCACGGAGCCTTGTTCGTTTTCGGCCATGCACTGATAGATGGCATCGTCCTCTGGGATGATCTGGGTGATCACCAGTTTACTGCAAAAACAGAGAAAAGTAAGAGGTCCGTGTGGGTTCAGCTCGGTTAGACCTGATGGTTCCAGCACACCGGATTCAGACTGAGGGGGTTTAAGAGCGATGTGTTGGAGACCTTGAGGTGCGCCCTGTTTTAGGAGAACCGTACCTGTTATACATCTTAACCCTTCCGTTCAGGTGAACCTCTTCTCCGTTCTTCAGCCAGCGGATGCGGGGAGGTGGCACGCCCTCAGCTCGGCACATGAAGCGGGCAGTCCCTGCTCGTGGGCGTGTCTGACTCTCCGGTCTTTCCACGATGGTCGGAGGAACTGTGAAGGAGAGCGTTGATGACACAAGCAGAGTAAAGATCGCAGCAAAGAGGGCGGAGCTTTGCCGTACCCAGTACTGTGAGGTTAGCTGCAGCAGTGGTGTGGTTACGGGTTCCAGGTGTGGTGGCCCTGCACAGGTAGACCCCGCTGTGCTTGGAGATGACATCACTGATGACCAGGTTCCCGTTCCCCAGCACTTTGGCGTTGTAGACATCGATGGGTTTGCTGTCGGCTCGGCTCCAGGAGATGATGGGTGAGGGATTCCCGGAGGCCAGGCACTCCAGGACCACCGTCTGGTGGCTGGACACGGTGGTGTTCTGGGGTCCTGCGATGATCCGCGGCCTCTGACGGGGTTTCGGATCTGGAACTTCACAGCAGACCGCAGACAGATCAGAGAAGCTCGAAGTGATCGTCGTGCTGACACCTGGAAGTTTTTTTTTTTTACCTTTGGTGACGGTGAGTTTGGCCTCGTTGCTTTTCAGTCGGCTGCCGATGTTAGTGGCTACACAACGATACGTCCCCGCGTCCGCCGGCACCAC
The DNA here is from genome assembly GCA_902685375.1 of Neostethus bicornis. NCBI lineage: Eukaryota > Metazoa > Chordata > Actinopteri > Atheriniformes > Phallostethidae > Neostethus > Neostethus bicornis. The sequence goes on from LR738544.1 coordinate 33,089,065, forward strand.
GTTGTGGATCTGAAGGACTCCGTTTGGTAACGCGGTTATCCTAAGAGCAGAAAGAGATGGATTAGAAGTGAAATGTGTTTGTGAGAGTTTAAAAGTGTGTTTACCTCTCTGTGTGCAGGGGCAGCGTGCTTTGGTTCAGCTCCCAGGTGATGGTGGCTGGGGGGGTGGAGGTTACGGCACATGAGAAGCGAGCCACCGAACCCTCACACACCTCCGCTGGTGACGGATGCTGGACAAACTCTGAGACGGCTGAAAACGAGAAAACAGATGAGTGAAGCTGCTTCGCTCATGAGAAAGAAATCCGCTGCTTCGTGTTGATGAGTCGGGTTCTGATCAACAGATCAATAGAAGAACGACGGAAACGATGGTTTATTATAAACAAAGTTCTCTCTTCGTTCAGATTGTTGGAGAAAAAAAATAAACCAGAATAAAGACGTGACACCAGCTTCCAGACGAACCAATCCTAATCTAATCTGATCAATGGCTTTTATTCATTAAGGTGATAAATCCCCCTCCCCCCTCCCTCACAGAAAGAAGGTCAATACCATGTTAAAGAAAATCAATGCATCTGGCCCCTCCCCCTCCATGTTTTCATTCTGCAAATAAATGAGGGGTCCAGCTCAAACTTCTCACCCAGCATGCAAAGCAGGCGTGCATGGAGTGGGGTGGGGGGCCACGGCCCGGTGCTGGGGAGGTTTAATATGGTCACGTCTGCTATGGTGAATAAATCAATGCCCGGGTCAACCGGCACAAAGGTCCCTCCACCAAGGTCAGAGGTCACTTCAAGCTAGGGTCTCATTTATCCAAAACTGGAAGCAGACCTAAAAGATGTTTCCGTAGAAACAACGACGTGGGGTCTGCTGGTGGAGTCACACAAAAAATACAAACAAACTCTGAAGAAATGTTACAAAATGATCAGAAATCTGAACTTTTTCAGAGTGTAAAAAATTTTTTTTATAATTTTTTTACTTGCAGATAAAAATTTGGTTTAAAATTTTCTGTCAAAAGTTTGCTGTCATTGGCAGCAAACAGGACACACATGAGGCAGTGGTGGAGAGGAGGTCACTGAATAAACTTTTATCCATCATGGAAAACCATGACCATCCTCTCTACCATCATGGATAACCCTCACCATCCTCTCTACCATCATGGATAATCCTGACCATCCTCTCTACCATCATGGATAACCCTGACCATCCTCTCTACCATCATGGATAACCCTCACCATCCTCTCTACCATCATGGATAACCCTGACCATCCTCTCTACCATCATGGATAACCCTGACCATCCTCTCTACCATCACGGATAACCCTGACCATCCTCTCTACCATCATGGATAACCCTGACCATCCTCTCTACCGTCATGGATAACCCTGACCATCCTCTCTACCATCATGGATAACCCTGACCATCCTCTCTACCATCATGGATAACCCTGACCATCCTCTCTACCGTCATGGATAACCCTGACCATCCTCTCTACCATCATGGATAATCCTGACCATCCTCTCTACCATCACGGATAACCCTGATCATCCTCTCTACCGTCATGGATAACCCTGACCATCCTCTCTACCATCATGGATAACCCTGATCATCCTCTCTACCATCATGGATAACCCTGACCATCCTCTCTACCATCATGGATAACCCTGACCATCCTCTCTACCATCATGGATAACCCTGACCATCCTCTCTACCATCACGGATAACCCTGACCATCCTCTCTACCATCACGGATAACCCTGACCATCCTCTCTACCCACTCCTGGACGAACAGCGGAGCTCCTTCTCCAAGAGGCTCAGACAGCTCCGCTCGAGAACATCTCGTTACCGGAGGTCTTTCTTTCCGTACGTGATCGGGCTCTACAACGACTCACTTAGCAGATAGGAAGTTGTTGCTGTGACACACAAATTTCCATGTGTGGGATCATTAAAGTAGATTTTGATTCTAAAACAGGAGAGCCTAACTAGGGTCTAACGGTAGCCCTGGACTGAACCCAAGTTGACCGCCGGTGTGTCAAAAAAAATGTTATGAAATATGAAGTTATGCGACTTGATGTTATTTTTAACAAATATTCAAATCCTCGAAAGACTCTTTAATAAAAAAAAACGACAGTCAAACACAGGTTTTTTTCTTCTAGTGTTTTTGGAGATTTTTGTAGTCTGTGATGTGAAAGCACGTTGTTAAGCTTGTTCTTAATGAGCAGCGCCTCTAAAAGCACTGTGTCCAGAAAGTGTGTGTGTGCTCGATAGAGTTTGTGTGAGAAAAATTTATAAACATTATAGAGAGAAATTTGTGTGTGTGAATGTGTGTGTGTGTGTGTGTGTGAGTTGTGTAACAACAACAAAACATGTTGTGAGGGTAGTTTTACTGCAGGTTGGAAACCATCTGTGTGTGTGTGTGTGTGTGTGTGTGTGTGATGTTGATATTGGACTGGTAGATCTCTGTGTGTGTGTGTGTGTGTGTGTGAGCAGCAGGGCTCTCAGGACATCACAAAGCCTTTCTCCGGTTGACCCCTGACCCCGACCCATCCTCCACCCTCTGCCTACAGCTGACCTTTGACCTTCCAGACTAAACTTGAATTTGGGACGTTTTAAAAAAAAAAAAAATCTGAAAAAACCTGAAAAAACTTTCTTTGTTTTTGGAAAATGAATAAAAAAAAGACTGATTTTTTAAAAACTTTTTTTTTCTGACTTGAGTTCAGATGAACGTAAACAAACTATTCTGATCGATTTAAAAAGTTTTATTTTTAATATTCAGAGTTTGAATTTTTCTAAAAGCTGATGAAAGCAGAGCCGTACGTGCTGGTTTCCATGGAAACAGCAGTAGGATGTGGGACATGGTAGAGCAGGTTTTCTGAATGGCCGCAGCTGGACCCCCAAACAAAGACTTCAACACAGAACGTAGAACTTCACACACGGTCCCCAGTAAAGAGGAGGGGATACTTACTGGCGATAGTCAGTCTGGCTCTTTGGCTTAAGATGGCCCCGTATCGGTTCTGGGACAGGCACTGGTAGAACCCCTCATCCCTGCTGTGTCTGATCTTTGGTATGAACAGGGACCCGTTGGGCAGGAGGTGAAGGTGTGGGGTCTCCTCCAGCAGAACCCCGTTCCTCAGCCACTTTATGGAGACTGGAGGCTGCCCATGAGCCAGGCAGTCCAGGACAGCAGCATCCTTTGGTAAGGCGGTTACATCTTTGGGTTCAGTGATGAAGGAGAGTTCACTGAAGCAGAACGCACCTGTAAATAAAAACAAAAACAAAGTTTATCATCTAAATATAAAAAAAAAAACCTTTAACATCATCCTTCAAAATAAAACATTCTGATAAAGAAAAACAGAGTTTATTATCATCCTTTAAAATAAACATTCTGTTAAATCAAAGTTTCTATTAAAATAAAAACAGAAAAACACTCACTTTTTGCAAAAAGCATCAAAAGAAAAATAAAAGAGCCAAACTTCATCTTGAAATTGGCCATTTTTTCCAGATTTTTATCTAGATTTTTGTCCCATCGCAGCAGCAGCACCGTTAGTCCCACTTTCACTAATGCCGGTGCACGAGCATCATCCTCTCTACCTACACCCGGACCCGCCCCATCACACATGCGCAGTATCATCTGGTGTGTGTGGGTGAGGGGGATCGTGTCATTTCTGTTTGGCACCCCCTGCTGGATAAAGTGTTTATGTGTAGTCAAGTTTACACACACACACACACACACCTGATTATTCAATCAATGTGACAAATTTTATTCACTATTTATTTCATTTTATCAGGTTTATTAAAAAAACAGGAACACATGGAAACCTGCAGCTCAGCGGACCCCAAGGACTGGAGTTTAACACCCCTGCTGTATAATATGTGTGTGTGTGTGTGTGTGTGTGTGTGTGTGTGTCCGCTGTGAGTGTGTGTGTATCAGTGGCGGGTGGTCAGAGCCAGCAAGGCCTTCTCTGCTGGCCTAACTTAACCAGACATCATTATCATAATTATAATAAAAGTCTATTTCATTTTAAATGTATTTTTTCTAAATAAATATATAATTATTCTCCATATTCTGTTTTCTTCATGTCATATTATTTCCATTTGGTTATACTGCTTCCAGTGTTGAAATGTTAGGTTAAAGTTTTTATCCAATCAGAATTCAGCTAGCTGGTGTCGCTAGGCTGTATGAAATCTGCCTCCAGGCCTTCAGAGTCAGATTTGCGGGCGCTACTTAATGCTAGTTGAACGGGCATGTGAAGTTTCTGACAGCCAATCAGATCATGAGTTGATGACGTATGTATGCGCCTGCGTGAAGGCGGACGCTGAACGTGACATGTACGCGTCTTGTGATTGGATACTCACTTAACATAAGCGGAAGCAGAACCCAGGATCTTTAAGAGAAAAATCTGAAATATCTACTCGTTTTTTTAATCCACGATGGCAGAAGGGTTTCAGAATGGCAGAATCGATTTCAAGACCACGAAAACTGACTGTTTCTCTACCTTCTCGACTCTCAGCACTTTTAGACATACCCGAGAAAACTTCTGCAAACAGTCTTTTCCATTGGCCTCCACATGTCGATAGAAAAGAATTTATTGTTTAAACTGAAACACACAAACAAACTGTCATTCACGTCTTCTTGAGGAAAGAAAGGAGAATGGATTTGTGTTTAAATAAGTGTTTTGGGGGACAGCTGTTTTGGTGAGTGCAAGCCATGTTTATGAAGAGCTTTTCTTTTCGTCTCAGCTCTTTCTTCACCACAACGGATCATTTCAGTGTTTTAATTATTACAGACGCCGCTTCACAGTCGTTCTCCCGCTTCACGGATCAAACATGTCTGCTATGTATTATTTTGGTCTGACGGTTCTGTCTCCATAGCGACAGGAAGAGGAAGTGGGAAGGAGGAGCTGTGACGGCAAGTAACGGCGCTCCGAAGCACGGCAAGACCAAGAAGCTCGGATCATTCAAGACGAGCAAGCACGGGAGGGAGGGGAAGAGCTGACCGTGAGAGTGAAGGGGCGGGGCTTCCATGCGTGGGAGGAGTTTATTAGACTCGTTTCCATTAGAATTTTTTGTGTGACTCTCTTTTTCCGGGTTTTGACAGAAAAAAAAACGTTCAGAAATAAAAAATATTTTATTAAACACTTTACAGTTTGTTTCCACGGTAACGCTTTAAGCCTCGGCCAGCGAGTCGGTCCAGCGTTGCCTCAGACGCTGCTTCACATCGTCTCCGGCGAAGATGCAGTCGATGGCGCGTTCAGAGAGCTTCCAGACGTCAGCGCGGCTCAGGCCGAAGGTAGACGCAGCCAGACGGTATTCCTCGGACAGCTCGGTGCAGAACACGCCCTTATCGTCCGTCTGGAAGAAAAACACAGATGAAAATGTTCTCACTGAATGAAGCTTTTATTTTGAAGGGTTTTTCATGGTTGGGCCTCGGCAGGGTTCACACGCTGCACTCTGATGGAAATAGTTCTAGGTTTTTATTTGATGGCATCAAATTAAAATAAACCAAGAGGGCGCTGTAATCAGGGTAAAGAGGATTAACATCTAAGAAGTCACCGAGTAAAAACTGAGTAAATCTAAACATCACGACTCATTCCAAAATACAGAGAAAAAAATCATTAAAATCCTGTTAACTCCAGCTGTGTGGCCGCCTGGGAACATGCTCTCAGCGCCAACTGTTCTACTCCAGATTAAAAAAGAAAACGGTCCCTCGTCTTCCGCTTTTCCAAGGCCGGGTCAAGGAAGCAACAGCCTCAGACAAAAACCCAGGTTCCTGAGGTGTTCCCTTGTCCAGCTGTCAGACATAGTCTCTCCAGCTGGTTCGGGGTCTACCTCTGGGTCGTCTCCTAATGGGATTGGACACTTCACCAGCGAGGGAGGCATCCTAACCAGATACCTGAACCACCCCATCTGGCTTCTCTCGACCCACAGAACCAACGGCTCTACTCCGAGCTCCTCCCTCCATCTCTAAGAGAGAGCCCACCACCCTGCAGAGGAACATCTGGATCCCCACATGCAGCTGGTTACCATGGTGAGGGTACGTAGAGCGAACGAAGGAGAACTCACACAGAGGACGCAGGGATGTCCCAGCTGGTACCAGTATCTGAAGTGATGCTGGGCGTACCCCGCCACCGTTTGACCTTTAACATTTGATGTCAGGCAAAGTTCTGCATGAAGAAAAAAGAAGTGAGTTTCCAGGAAACTGGTTTTCAGGATGTTTCCTGTTTGTTTTACCCAATGGGATGTTGTTTTTAACCACTTTATCCACCAGGCTCTGAGAGCCCCCCGCCTCAGGATGAAGGAAGGTCCCGTGTCCGATGCGGTGAGGGGGGAGGTTCAGCAGGAGCTCCGACTCCTCACGCTGAGACGCAACCTGAAAGCAGCTTATCAGCCTCAGAGTGCAGGGTTCTTAACAGGAAGCAGTTTTACCTCCGAGAGGTGCAGGGACAGCTTCAACCCGCAGTGTTTGGCTCTCTCCAGGGCGGGCATGAAGTCCTTCCCATCGCCCACCTTCACACAAAAACTTAAGAAGTTAAAGGAAACAACTAATAAAGTTACTCTGAATTTGTTTTTAATGTCAGTTAAATCTCGCTGGACCAATGTGATACCGAAAGCAACCGGGACGAGAATCAGAGCCTCCAAATCAGAGACCTACCGTCACCATGGTAACCAGGATCTACGTTCCTACCCTCTCCATGGTAACCAGGATCTACGTTCCTACCCTCACCATGGTAACCAGGATCTACATTCCTACCCTCACCATGGTAACCAGGATCTACGTTTCTACCCTCACCATGGTAACCAGGATCTACATTCCTACCCTCACCATGGTAACCAGGATCTACATTCCTACCCTCACCATGGTAACCAGGATCTACGTTTCTACCGTCACCATGGTAACCAGGATCTACGTTCCTACCCTCACCATGGTAACCAGGATCTACGTTTCTACCGTCACCGTGGTAACCAGGATCTATGTTCCTACCCTCACCATGGTAACCAGGATCTACGTTCCTACCCTCACCATGGTAACCAGGATCTATGCTCCTACCCTCACCATGGTAACCAGGATCTACGTTCCTACCTTCACCATGGTAACCAGGATTTACGTTCCTACCCTCACCATGGTAACCAGGATCTACGTTCCTACCCTCACCATGGTAACAAGGATCTACGTTCCTACCCTCACCATGGTAACCAGGATCTACGTTCCTACCCTCACCATGGTAACCAGGATCTATGCTCCTACCCTCACCATGGTAACCAGGATCTACGTTCCTACCCTCACCATGGTAACCAGGATCTACGTTCCTACCCTCACCATGGTAACAAGGATCTACGTTCCTACCCTCACCATGGTAACCAGGATCTATGTTCCTACCCTCACCATGGTAACCAGGATCTATGTTCCTACCCTCACCATGGTAACCAGGATCTATGTTCCTACCCTCACCATGGTAACCAGGATCTATGTTCCTACCCTCACCATGGTAACCAGGATCTACGTTCCTACCCTCACCATGGTAACCAGGATCTATGTTCCTATCCTCACCATGGTAACCAAGATCCTAAAACTAAGCAAAAAGAAAAAAAAGATCTTTTTTTTTTTTAGAATTCTGCTCTCATAACAGAAATAAAATGGCAGCAGATATAACAAGAGTACACCATGAAAGAGTGCCATCTCTTTCTATACCGTTGGATCTCCGCTCAGGTCGACTCCCACCACCAAACCATCGGACGACAGCATGAAGTCCTCTGCCAATTTCACCGTCTCCATGGCAACCTGTGGTCCATTCCTCCGATCGATGGCGACCAAAAACCTTGGAAGGAGAAAATGTTTCACCACGATTCACTGCAGCAGTCAGTTTCAGGGGCGTGTCTACCTGACGTCGCAGTCCACGCCTTCCTCTTTACACCGGTTGATCGCTGCGATGACCGTCTCTACGTAGCTCCGCTTGGTGAGCCCTGAGGATGAGTCTCATTTGTAAAGACCAGACTTTCTGCTCAGCGAGCGTTTTTAACACGAGATGTCTTAATTTTTTATTTCTCTTGGCTTTCTTTTTTTTCTGAGCTTTTAGAAACACATTCAAACACTAACTGCTGGTCTCTTGTTGGACCTTCTAGTGAGAAGGTTTTCTGCTCTTCATCAGATGAACACTCCTTGTCTGTGATGGAGTTTTCATTCTTATTTCCACCATCAGAGCAGAGGTGTCAAAAGTACCAACATTTCCTACTCAAGTAGAAGTATAAATACCGAGTTAAAAAACTACTTTAGTAAAAGTAGAAGTATCAACTCAAGTTTTCTACTTAAGTAAAAGTAAAAAGTAACCTATTTTAAAACTACTTAAAGTAAAAAAAGTAAAAGTAATTTTCAGAAAAAAAGGAATATTGTTAACAAAAGCGTGTGAACATATTTTTTAACTATTATCACATGCTTTAAGGAGCAGAAAATATGATAATAAATGAAAGTGTTTTGGTGAAACTTTATGAATCAGAATTATTTATTTCTTAATAATGGAACCAGCGCATGGAACCAGCGTTGCCAGGTGGGAGGTGCTGGATTATCGTACTAATGACGTAAAATTATCGTATTTTACAAAAAATATCGTACACCCAGTAAAACCACGCCCATTGACAAAATAACACCCTTTACATGCACTCGTAAGGCAGTGGGAGTGAAGGAAACACACAGGAGGCAAAATTCTTGGATTCTTTTTCTAAAATTTTAAGAACTGTAAAAATGAAAAAATAACCAGGGAAATAAGATTTTAAAAAACCAGTAGGGGCGGGACTTAGGAGACGGTTAATATAAATTTATATTTATACATATCTACATATATATGTGTACATAAAAGGTTTTTTTTTTAAATGTTAACCCAAACATCTTCATGATACAAAATCTAAGCGATGTGTAGTTTTAATCTCCTCAGTCAGTCTTTATAAACTAATCAATAACATTTTGGATGCTTTTAAGCACAAATACTTCATCCACTACTATTTATGGATTAATCAGTTCAATTAGCTTTGTTTCTAAAGATAAAATAGTGTGTCACAGATCAAAGTTATTTTTATAAAAATACCATCTACAACATTTTCAGCAAAGACGTTTACAATCACCTAAGACTGAAAATAATAATAAAACATTTCTTTGCTGTTGTTGTTTTTTTTTTTAAAAAAAACCTGATAATTCAATCAAAGTTCAGTGTTGCAGCATCAGAAACACTTTGATTTCCGAGCCCGAGTCTCAAACACGGAAATTGACGTCCTTGCTCTTTAAAAGTTTGTGGGCGGGGCTACTCGCCCCAAAGTAATGATTGACTGGACCTTTCAGCCAATCATTCATCTGTTCCTTTGTTTGATGCATTCAGGGTTCATAAAAAAAAAAAAATCCGACAAACAGTCGCGGCTTTATAACGGTGACAAAATGGAGAAAGTAGCGACTACTTTTGATAAAACTAACGAAGTAAAAGTACAGATAATTGCATAAAAAAGTAGTGAGTAAAAGTAAAAAGTAGACAAAAAAATAATTACTTCGTTAAAGTAAAGATAACGAGATTTTCTACTTGAGTAAGGTAACGAAGTAGTCTTACTTCGTTACTTGACACCTCTGCATCAGAGTCACAGTCTTAGAACACAGCTGAGGACCTGAGACATGTTGAACTCTGGTTCAGTGTGTCTACTCCACTTATACACACACACACACGCTTCACTGCTTTGTATGAATGAAGATAATAAGACATTCAGATCAACCAGACCTTGGACGTGCGGTCAGGGGAGGCAGGTATGTACTCTGCTTCCACACAAGGGGGGCACGCAAACTGGCATCTCCTTTCTTTCTTTTAGCGAGGAAGAACCTGTCAGTTCTTCTGGTGACAAAAAATCGCCATTAAATTTTAAAAAAAGCAAAGTTTATCAGAATTTATTAAAACACCAGAATTTAAAGTTGGAAGAATAACAGAAATTTTTACTGAAAATAAAATCTCTTTACTTTTGTTTGTTTATGGTATTATTGAATTTCTTCAAACTCTATCCACAGCTAAAAAAGAAACAGATCTGATCCTGTGTTTATGTTTGTGATTGAAAGAGGAATGCTGATTGGATATGAAGCATTATCAGTGGTTGGATGCTGTTGGATGAATGCTGAAATAAAATGTATTTTTCAGTTCTTATGATTATAAATCTAACTCTTGAATAGTCAGTGCCTCCCGGACATGAACCTCACCACACGTCACTGAACCAGACATACGAGGACATCAAGCTGGCAGAGTCGTGTTCAACATGTAACTTAGATTCTATAAATTTAAACCATTTTATTTCTGTGTAGAATTTTTTTTCTCAGGGAAACTCTCTCTAACATCTTTATAAAATAAAAACTACATCAAAATAATAGTAGATTTTTTTTCTCAAATTGAAGCGTGTTCCGTGTTTTAACGGCTTCACTTCAGGGTTGACGTCCACCGCCATTTTTTTTTTTTTTTAAATAAACTGCTGCCCCTCTCTGGCACATTTTTAAAAACAGTTTCCAGGGATTGAGGCCATCAAAAAGTTGTTATGCGTCAAAAAAGCCCCCCCCACCACCCAAAAAAACGGGTGAATTTTGTTTAGCTTTTCCTGTAGATAAACTTTAAATCAGTTCCGTGTTTGGACTTGGAGTCTAACTGGTTGTTTGTGGAGTATCCTGCCCTAGGACCTAATTTTGCACACCTGGTCCCAATCCCAAGGTGTGTCTTGTTTCCATTTGCACTATTTAAGCCCTGGTGTCCCTCACTTTCTGTCTGGATCATTCCTCTGTTGCAGCCGTGATGGTCTCTCTCTATAGCCTGGACCCTCACCCTGCTAGCCTGATCCTAGTTACAATCCTGGATGGTCAACAGTTTACATTTGATGTTTTATTAGCCAGTACTACTAAAGCATATTTTATGGGTGCTTATGATTTACTTTTACTGTATACAGTAAGTAGATTTATTATTAAATATTTGCTGTAGAAATGATAATATTCTCCCTCTTTTTTTCACAAAATGATTAACATTTTCACTTTCATTAACAAGCCCAGTGTGTTCTAACTCAAGTGGTTATGAGTTGTGTTTTGCATAATTACATTCAATAAAATGCCAAAAAACTAATATTTATAAAGTTGTCATTTCATCCGATTAATTGATTCAATAATCGCCAGATTAATCGATTAAGAAAATAATCGTTAGTTGCAGACGTAGACCGCACGCACACACACGGCTCAGTTTGACCAATCTTTAGAAAGAAGCTTCTTTTCTTACCCGTGGCTTTCTCCTCTCTCGGCGTGCTTCTCAGCTCTAAGTATCGAACGCCGTCAGCTGCGAACTCTTTGATAACATCTGTAGCTACCTGCGTGAAAAGAAAGTTAGTTGTTACCAAGACAACCACATCCAAACATGTTTGATGTTTACCATGAAGATATCCTCCTCTGAGTCCACCAGTTTATGGATGACTTTAAAAACCTCAAAACATCTGAAAACAAAACTATAGATTAAGGAGAGTTTGATATTTGTACCTTGACCTTTAACCCTGTAAAGCTAATGAGTTGATGTATATGTGGTACTGAGTATTTTGGTAGTTACTCTTTGAGTTGATGTATATGTGGTACTGAGTATTTTGGTAGTTACTCATTGAGTTGATGTATATGTGGTACTGAGTATTTTGGTAGTTACTCTTTGAGTTGATGTATATGTGGTACTGAGTATTTTGGTAGTTACTCTTTGAGTTGATGTATATGTGGTACTGAGTATTTTGGTAGTTACTCTTTGAGTTGATGTATATGTGGTACTGAGTATTTTGGTAGTTACTCTTTGAGTTCATGTATATGTGGTACTGAGTATTTTGGTAGTTACTCTTTGAGTTCATGTATATGTGGTACTGAGTATTTTGGTAGTTACTCTTTGAGTTCATGTATATGTGGTACTGAGTATTTTGGTAGTTACTCATTGAGTTCGTGGTACTGAGTATTTTGGTAGTTACTCTTTGAGTTGATGTATATGTGGTACTGAGTATTTTGGTAGTTACTCTTTGAGTTGATGTATATGTGGTACTGAGTATTTTGGTAGTTACTCTTTGAGTTGATGTATATGTGGTACTGAGTATTTTGGTAGTTACTCTTTGAGTTCATGTATATGTGGTACTGAGTATTTTGGTAGTTACTCTTTGAGTTCATGTATATGTGGTACTGAGTATTTTGGTAGTTACTCTTTGAGTTCATGTATATGTGGTACTGAGTATTTTGGTAGTTACTCATTGAGTTCATGTATATGTGGTACTGAGTATTTTGGTAGTTACTCATTGAGTTCGTGGTACTGAGTATTTTGGTAGTTACTCTTTGAGTTGATGTATATGTGGTACTGAGTATTTTGGTAGTTACTCTTTGAGTTGATGTATATGTGGTACTGAGTATTTTGGTAGTTACTCTTTGAGTTGATGTATATGTGGTACTGAGTATTTTGGTAGTTACTCTTTGAGTTGATGTATATGTGGTACTGAGTATTTTGGTAGTTACTCTTTGAGTTGATGTATATGTGGTACTGAGTATTTTGGTAGTTACTCTTTGAGTTGATGTATATGTGGTACTGAGTATTTTGGTAGTTACTCTGTGAGTTCATGTATATGTGGTACTGAGTATTTTGGTAGTTACTCTTTGAGTTGATGTATATGTGGTACTGATTATTTAGGTAGTTACTCTTTGAGGCTCCTCCTGTGTTCCTGTTGGATATCCGTCATACTGTGTGTGATGTTGAGCTGAGGTTTCTTCTCCATCAGTTTCTTTCTGCTCTTGAAGCTCACTGAACCGTTCAGGTGAGCATGAAGCTCCTGAAGCCGAGAAAGAAAAAAAAATAAAGATTTAAAACATCATTTTTTTTAAAGCACAGGTATCTCACTCACCACCTTCGGTAGTTCCAAATAAAATGAACGATCCTGATCCATGTGGGATTAAAAACAAACTTTAATCAGAAGACTTGTTTACATTTTAACACGGCGCCATGTTGTGCAGCTCTGAAAACATTCCCCACTTTTTTCTCATAGTTCCGCTTCTTTAACTTTTATTTAAACATAATAATTATAAACATCATATTTATATAATTAAAATACTGAGGAAGTTGTTTCAGGTTCTCTTTTTTTTTTTTAGATTTAGCTTCCCTTTTGTTTATTTTTGAGCTTAACTGTTTTAATTGGTTTTTAATGTCAGTTCTATTTTTCTTTAGTTTTGTTTCTTTTTTTCACATTGAATTAAATCTGAATTATTAATCTGTACTTGTGTGAAATGTTTTGGTTTTGTCTTCGGTCTTTCCACACGTCGCCGGATTTCTGGAAAAACCAATAGATTTCCATCCGTTTTCTCCTGTCATCCAAACGAACCCGTAGTTTTTTTTTTTTTCACTCAAAACCGTCGCTTTTGAAAAAACCGACCAAAGACCATGTAGGCCAGGTTAAAAAAAACTCTCGCGTACACAGTAACCGTTTTCAGTATAACCGCATCCACAGTAACCCGTATAAATACGCTTCTGAGGGTGGTTATAACCATGCCAGACCAGCGGATGGCAGTATTTATTTATGACGTTTATGCATTAATTGTTGCAAGTAGTGACGTTTAAAAACGAAAAACGCCGGTCACGCATGTCCACACGAAACCGGAGTTTTCCAAAATCTTCACTTCACAGCCCCGGATAAGCGAAAGACGATGGAACAACACCTGACTGTAGATTTTTTTTTTGTAAAGTCTAGTAGGTTTTTGTCTTTGATTGCTCGGGTTAGAAACCCAGGAGGGAGGGGCGTGAAGTATCTCATTTGCATTTAAAGGACCAGCGTAAACAAGGCGCGGTTTGTCAATACTTGATGAAAAGGTTACAGAAAGTAAAAGATGACATAAACGTGTGAAATTAAGACCTGATTACATACAAAACAAACACGCTTAACATGTTATAAAATCACCATGTTTATTTATAGAGCTATAATTTACAGAAGCTAAAGGATTTTGAGGTCGGGGATCCAGGATGAGTGTCCGGCTGGACTCTGAGGCTTATGGGAGGTTTTATTTTTGTATAATTTTGACTAACAATATAAAAAATGTGTTTATTTGTTGATTAAAGAAAAGGCTTCAAAGTTTTTTCGGGACAGTGTGTTTGATGATCGAGACGTTTAGACTTCCACCTGGTAATTGGGTGGAGACGGTGGCCGCGTGGTTAGCGCGTTCGCCCGCGGACCGGAAGGTCGCGGGTTCGCGTCCCACGGAGAGCACGTCTAGGGTCCTTGGAGAAGACACCTAACCCCCGCTTCTCCCACCATTGGCGCCGTTGAAGGGCAGCCTGCTGCGGTGTAAGGAGTGCAGCAAACAAATTTCCCTGGTGAGGGATGAATAGAGTAATTCAAAAATAAAAAAAAAAATAAATAATTATTTTCAATCTGATTGAAGGAACCTGAAACTGGTTCTATGTATTTATACCCCCCTGAGTTATCCTGACAGAGATGGCTTCTTTTAAACAATCTCTTCTCTCCATTTAGAATCTTAAACTCACTGTCCTCTCGTGTGTGTTTGGTGGCTTTAGGATGTCGATGTAAAACGGACCATGGACCAGTTGAAGCTTCTCTTCTGTGTTGGTTTAGTCTTTAGAGAGGTGGGTGATCGGTTCTCTGCAGATCCAAACAGAACGGACATAACTCTCTTTCTCTGAAGGCATCTTGTTTTTAGGATGCACTTGTTTTTGTCATAACCTGTTGACAGGTTTAAAGACAGTCGGTTGTCGTGTTTTTTTCCTGTAACTTCTCAGACAGTCGAGACACATAAAGAATAGGACCTGTTCTTCCTTTCCTCTGTTTGGTTCTCTTTTCTTAGTCATTTCACCCCGTTCAGTGCCAACCCGGAGTCTCCACAGACCGAGAGGACTATAATCAGATTACATTAGAGCCTAGCCAGACCCACCCTACCATTCTTAACAAGTTACAACCTTTCAAATATAAATACCGTAATTTCACGGCCATAAGGCGCACCTAAGTCTCAAATTTTCTTCAAAATGAGCGGTGCGCCTTTTCGTGCGGTGCGCCTTGTGTGTGAGAAAAAGCAGACCTAAAAGAAAACGCGGTGCCCGCGAGGCGGACCTGAAAGAAAACACATGAGAACGTTAAAGAGTGAAGTGTGAGCGGCGTGGGAGCGATGGATGACCGAAGGAGACCACAGTTTCACGAAGGGTGGAAGGCCTTCACCGGGCGCCGGGCGAGTTACGCTACAGTTTGCCAATGGATTGTAGATGCTTGGACTAACGTGTCTGCTGGTACTGTTATCCGAGCTTTCTCAAAAGCTGGTATCCTTTCTGAGGAGCCGCACAGTACAGACAGTGACTTTGACAGCGAGGAGTGAAGTGGACCTGCTCTGAAACAGAGGATGAGGACTTTGACGGATTTGAATAAAGACTATTACCGGTAATGTGTTTGTTTAGTATCGTTACTACTTAAATAAAACACAACCAAACTCAGTTTTACTCCCGATCTATTTTTTAATACACACATTTACATGCTTGTGTGTGTGTTGTTGTAAGGTGGTGTGTGACTGAGACTGCGTCTTTTCGTACGGTGCGCCTGATGGTCGTGAAATTACGGTAATTTGTAAACAAGTTTGAAGTTAGCTCCTCCTTAGGGGCGGGGCTAACTCAGGTTAGTTCATCCAGAACCAGTTCTCAGTTTCCTTCTATCGGATTGAAAATGATTTCTGGATGAAGTCCAAACATCTCGATCATCAAACCCACTGATGGATCCCTGCTGGACGGATGAAGGATTACATGAACTTGTTTCTTTTTTAAATTTAAACAGAATCGTCAACAAAAGACAATCTTTTTTTTAAAAAAAGTTTATTGGCTTTTAAAACCAGTTTAAAAATCTCACCAGTGAGTACTTTCCATTGAAAAAACAAACAATGCATTTGCAATATTAACAAGCTACTGTACAAGAAGCTGAACACACAACGTCACAGAGGAGCCTTTCTACGGCACGAACCACCACACTGTCCAACATCTGGATCAGTAAGACTGGAAAAAACTCAAACATCTGGATCGGTAAGACTGGAAAAAACTCAAACATCTGGATAGGTAAGAGGGAAAGAGTCAAAGATCTGGATAGGTAAGAGGGAGAGAGTCAAACATCTGGATAGGTAAGAGGGAGAGAGTCAAACATCTGGATAGGTAAGAGGGAGAGAGTCAAACATCTGGATAGGTAAGAGGGAGAGAGTCAAACATCTGGACAGGTAAGAGGGAGAGAGTCAAACATCTGGATAGGTAAGAAGGAGAGAGTCAAACATCTGGATAGGTAAGAGGGAGAGAGTCAAACATCTGGATAGGTAAGAAGGAGAGAGTAAAACATCTGGACAGGTAAGAGGGAGAGAGTCAAACATCTGGATAGAATAAGAAGGAGAGAGTCAAACATCTGGATAGAATAAGAAGGAGAGAGTCAAACATCTGGATAGGTAAGAAGGAGAGAGTCAAAAATCTGGGTAGTAAAGAGAGAAGAGAATCTAAAGGCTGGTGGATGGGGTTTGGGTGCGTGGATGGGCGCGGGGTTTGGGGGCGGGGTTTGGGGGCGGGGTCTGGGCGCGGGGTTTGGGTGCGGGGTTCGGGTGCGGGGTTTGGAGGCGGGGTTTGGAGGCGGGGTTCGGGTGCAGGGTTTGGGCGCGAGGTTTTGGGGCGGGGTTTGGGCGCGTGGATGGGTGTGGGGTTCGGGCGCGTGACTGGGTGCGGGGTTTGAAGGCGGGGTTTGGGCGCGTGGATAGGTGCGGGGTTTGGTTGCGGGGTGGGGTTTGGATGTGGGTTTTGGGGCGGGATTTGGGTGGAATGGAGATTTCCTTCATTCAAACATCAGTGCCTTAAGATTATAAAAAGTTACACGAGCCAAATAAGAAAATGTAAAAGGGTCGGAAACAGTCGTCAACAAAAACATCAAAAACATTAACTTAGTAAACAGCACACGAGCAAAGAAACCGACGCAGCTAACGAACCTGCGGAC
Source organism: Neostethus bicornis (assembly GCA_902685375.1). Classification (NCBI taxonomy): domain Eukaryota; kingdom Metazoa; phylum Chordata; class Actinopteri; order Atheriniformes; family Phallostethidae; genus Neostethus; species Neostethus bicornis. The sequence goes on from LR738544.1 coordinate 33,106,062, forward strand.
CACAGGACAGTGGTTACCATGGATACGACTCATCATACAATCATTATGAGCTCGATGTTTCGTATTCTCCGCTTTGAGAATGAGTAAGAAACGCATATCTCACTGAGATTAATGCACATGTTGCTACAAGACATTTTTTTTTCTTCAGCTCATCAAAAGTTTTCCATTTTTTTTTTTTAATTCATCATAAAAGCATTTCGTCGTTTCTTTTTTTTTTTTTAACTTATCATAAAAACGTTCCCTCGGCGGGCCGACAGAATGTAGCCAAGCCGTAAAAATTTAGTGCAATAAAGTGAAACCGGGACATTTTATTTTTCCAGTGTCTGGTGTGAGAGACGTGCAGCTACCTGCCCTCCCCTCCACCCCCCTTGTCCCCTATGCTGCTCGGAGCACCTCTGCTACTGCAGGCTGATGTTAAAAACAAAGTAAAGCGAGACCAGACGGCGTCACTGCACGACACACGGAGCAGAAATGTAACAACACACAGACTGCTAAGCTTTTTTCTTAAACATGGCACATACCAAGCTAGAATAATGGCCAGGATATAGTGTGTCCACACATCGAGTCTCCATGTTTCTATCCTATTTACAAATGGAGCTTAAACATGACTTACAACATTGACAATAGCCAAAAACTCAAGCGAGCACGTCGCCTCGACGGCGCTGCGGGGATGGTTCCAACATGCTTTCAGGTCCATGATTACCTACACAACATAAGACCGTGTCACTAATTTACAAATTGTACAGAGTTTTGAGCAACTTAATCCTTTACTGTCTAACATCTCTGAGGCTCGCCACGGTTACCATGGCTGGAGTGTAATCTCTCCTGATTGAAACAGGCTGTCTTTGGCATGGACCTTCTACAGCATCATGTAAACCTGCTGGGCAGCGGTGAAGTTAAAATGGAAGGGACATGAGGATGGCACACATCCACACCCAGTAAAAACAGCTGCCTGGTAGGTCTGCGATGGCGTAAGGCCTGGGACTCATAAGGCAGCCAGTTGTTGCTTCCTCTCATCCGTCTGCTCCCTTTACAACATATTAAACAGTACAAGAAGGCTTTAAGAAACCGCCCCCCACCCCGCTCCCCCCGGACAATACTCTCCAGCTGCCCCTGATTGGCTGGACGATAAAGTAGAAAGAGATGTCATAAATTCAGCACCGTTTTGTTGGATATGGCAGGCTGGCAGACTCTTCAGGAAGGAAATCTATTGCATTATTGAAGCTTCCAGACCGTAGAGAAAGCTGGGCGGAACGGGGGGGTCAGCCCAGCATCTCCACGGTGGTCTGCTGGTCTTTGCTCTCCAGCCAATCAAAGCCAGAGCTGACGGTATCGCTGCAGATCTGCTGGAAGAGGGGGTCGTTCTTCAGCTCCTCCAGGGTAGAGTCTTCATACTGCTCCTGCTGCTGGGTGGGGTCAAACAGCAGGTTAGTGTCCAAAGTGTTCAGGTCTGTGATGCTACTGGAGAGGTCGGAGGTCAGACGCATGTCGCTGGAAAAATCTGAGGCCACGGCGTTCAGCTCCGATGCCACCTGACCCACCAGCTGGGCGTTGTGGTTCAGCTCGTCTTCGCCCAGAAGGTCCTTCACCGTGTTGTTGAAATCCAGCTGCTGCTGCGCCTCCTGCTGGCCACTCGGTAGAAGCTCCTCCTGCTGCCCCGCCTGGGGGTCCCCGCCGGCAGTGAGGAAGCCGTGTTGAAAGGCCGCCGGGCTGGACGGCTGGTGCCCAGAACTTGTTGTGAAGCTGGGCGTGGTCTCCAGGATCTGAGTGAGGTTCATGCGGGCGGTGTAGTTGGAGGGGAGGTTGTTAATGCCCAAACCGCGCACGCAGTCGTCTCCGTCCGCCTCCAGCTTGTTCAGCAGGACGTTGGTGATCTTGGTGCTGTTGCTAGGCAGCATCTCGCTCTGCATCATGATGCTGAGCGGAACCGATTGGCTGCGCTGGACCATGCTGGAACCCACCGTCTGTGCGCCCGACAGGATGCTCAGCACTTCAGAGGTGATGGGGGAGTTAAAGGGGGACACCACGGTTCGGGTCAGGGGTGCGGCGGTGGTGGGGGTGTTTGGAGGGGCCGTGTTCCCACTGAAGTTTCGCTGCCGGATGGCGGGGCTCACGCTGCGGCAGCGGAATGTCCCGGATGCACCGGTGGACTTGTTGTCTAACGGAGCGGGCACGGCGAAGCTCTCTTGCTTGGTCGTCACCACGGCGATGAGCTGCTGCGGGGAGCTGGAGGCCAAGCGGGCACCGTCCTGCCGCGGCTGGAACGACTGGCCCGGGATGGCGAAAGCATGGGGCTTCCGGAACTGGTCGTCCACCAGGTCCTGGTAGCTTGGCAGCAGGCCGGACAGTGGCCCCCCTGAGCTGTTATAACGGTTGGTGATCCACTCCAGCTTGGTCTTATCGGGGTGGGTGGCGGTGGGTCGCTGCATGGGCTTCACCGGGCTGCTGGACACCACGCTGGCGTCGTGGTAACCGGTGATGCTGGAGTTGATTGGCGTGAAGGCAAAGGGGTTGCGGCACTCCACCGGGCTGGGGGGCACGCTGCTGCTGCAGTTAGACAGCGGCGTGCTGATTGGGGTGTGGCGGCCCACCTGCCCGTCCACTGGGGTCACCGGGGCCATGCGGGAGCATGGGCTCTCCCCGGTCAGGCTCTGCACCAGCGTCATCTCAGAGGTGGGGGTCGGGGTGGGCGTAGGCGTCGGTGTGGGGGTCTGCACCGGGGTGGTGCTGCTGTGGGCAGAGTGGTAGAAGGTGGTGCCAGCCTGGTGGGGGTTCAGGATGGGCGTGGCCTGCAGAGACGCCTCCACACAGTTGGCGAACAGCCCCTTTAGCTTCATCTGCTCCTCCATCTGGACCAGCTCCTCCACGATGCTGTCCTGCGTCATCTCGTCATCGTTGAACGGAAAGTAGTCCATGTTGGTCTGCGACCCGGTGAACTCCACCATGTCCTGGGTGAGGGTGAGGGCGGGCTCCGGGGTGGGCTGGGTCATCAGCTGCTCCTGCTTCACCCACATTGTGCTTTTTAAATCCTTCTGTGGTCCTGAGTTGGGGTCCGAGGGGATCAGCTGCTCCGACACGCCGAGGGGAGGGTCTTCCTGCTTGGAAGTAGCTTTACTCTCCGCGGGGCAGGCGGGGGCGTCGCTAAGAGCCAGGACCTGTGGCGGTCCCACGGGGGTGTGTTTCCCAGATGCCCTGCAGGGAGCGCTCTCTGGGCGCGCGGGGGTCCCTGGTCTGGGGATGCGCTTCACGGCGGGTTTGGGATTGTCCAGAATGGGAAGCGGCTGTTGGGAGATGAAGACCCTCTTGACCGGGATGGCGTGCGTCTCTCCCGCCAGGCGCTTCCTCGTAATCTTGGTGTCCATCTCCCTGGTCGCCGTGGCGACGGCGGACAAGCTGTGATTATCAACAGTCAGGTATAAGGTACTGTCCTGGCAGGAAGTGCTGTCCTGGGGGGCCGAGGGAGGGGAGTCACCTTTCACCCGAACGCTCCGTTCCGTCGATGCGGAACGCTTGGCGAGGAAACTGGGCTCGCTGGCAGCACGGAACTTAGCCACCGCGGTCTGCTTCTCCTCCGCCTCCGCTTTGCCATCGCCGGAGACGACCGGAGCAGACGCCTGGATGCTGGCTATGATGGCGGGAGACGCAGGGGTGGGGGCGCTCTGCAGCTGCTGGGAATCGTCCGGTGCGGCGGTGGTCGTGATGCCAGCTGACGCCGGGCGCACCGATGCGCTGCTGCTGGGAGCTAGAGCGATGGCCGTCATCTTCACCACGTTCACCGAGCTGACGTGCGGGGTGGGCATGACGGTCTTTATGGGGCTGTTGGTGATGAGAAGGGTGGGAGGGGAACGCAGCGTGATGGCGCTGGTGGCGGAGGGCTTGGGCAGAATCTGAGCGTAGCGCGTGCTGTGCCTGGCCAGCCGGTCGCCCACCGGGCTCGCCGGGATGTTTTGAGGAGTTTTGGGGGTTTGTTTTAGAGACTGAGTGACCACTTGGAAGTTCACCGGGACCACCTTTCCTTCTGGACCGCCCACCGGACTGGGCGAGGTCATCAGCTGCCGGCTTCGCTGCACCTGCAAGAAAAAAAATACCCGTCAGAGCTCCGTCACACACCGCCACCCAAACAACACAACCCGCTCACCGTCACCGGGCTGGGCACCGCCGCTACTACGATTCCAATGGTGGGCTGCGGAGAGAGCAGGGCGGGGCTACCGCAGGGAAGGCTGGGCCCGGGGGTGCTGGCCTCTGCCCGCTTCACCTGGGCCTCCGTGGGCAGGGGGGAGTGGAGCTTCTGCTCCTGCTGCTTTTTCTGGATTTTACGCTGTAGTTGCTGCTTGGCATCCACAGACGGAGAAGGGAGGGTCTTCACCTGCGGCTGGAAGGAGTTGGCTTCAGCGGTGGGCACGAAGGCAGAAGCTGGCGTCGGAGATAGAAAAAATAAGCTCTGCAGCACCCGGGCAAACGTTTTGGGGGGGTACCCACATCATGAGACCAGTGTTTGTACCATGCGACGCCCCACGATGCCCCACAACCCGTTTCAACGGGTTTGGATCCCAAACTTTAATCTTTTGTTTACATTTTCTTTCATTAACATTTTTATCATTTTTTTTTTTTGCATGTTTATGTTTTTATTTGCAAACATTTGCTTTTTATTTTCAGCATCGGGTGTTGAGTGGGTGTGTTGGCACCAGAGGGGCGTCGGGTCTCATGTTGACGTGTACCCGAGCCCGAGTACTGACAGCTGTGATTGAATGGGCAAAACCGCAGCAAACCCTCCCTCCTCACCACCCGCCCGCCCTCCTCACCCGCCTCCACTCCGGCCTTACGCCCTCACAAACTCTCTTTCAACGTCCGATATACAGGCTGGTTCGCTGCTCTGCCTCTTTTTTATTTTCTTGATAAAATCTTATTTCAGACGCTACCAAACCGCTACGTATGGGTTTACGCCTGCCTTCCCCCTCCCGCTCAGAGATGGGCAGAGTGAGAGCAGAGGGCGGAGCTTGTACTTTCTCAGGACGGGCGGGGGGATGAGCGATACCCGGTCTTTCATAGTTCCGGGTCTGTGACTGCGCTCCACCAAATCAATATATTTTCATAACTATGGTGTAATGCATGTTGTAAACGTGTGTGTGTGTGTGTGTGTGCAGAGGATACAATGTGAGCTGGACCTTTAAGGTTTAGTTCTTTATAAACAACGACACTCCACCCATTACCCATACCTGATCATCACGGTCTGAGACGCTTACCCGTGGGCGTGCCAGTCATAACAGTAAGAGCAGCCATGGACTTGGTCCCGATGTAGTGGCTGTTGAGCAGGAAGCGGGCGAGGTCCTCCACGCTGTCAAACTGACGACTCAGGACCTTCTGGGCCCACTCACAGACCAGTCCGCAGGCGGCGGATCTCATGTCGTCCTCTGCGCTCGGAGACTGGCCCGTCGGCTCCATCAGCTCACACTGTTCACACGGACACAACGTTCAGACCACCGCGGCGGTCTGATCGACCGTGAGGAGACGGAGACCCTTACCCCATCACCGGACTTCTGCAGATCCAGGTTCGGTAAGGACGGCATGTGGACGAACGCTTTCTTCCTCAAACCGCTGTAGCAGTACGTGCAGAGACGTTAAGGAGGACCAATCTGGTACGAAGAAGGAACCCACCCACCAGCTGGTCTGAGCTTCACCAGGAGAGGGCACCAGTTACACCAGCTTACAGGAGCAGCGTGAGGAGGTAGAGGAGTGGTGTGAGGAGGTAGAGGAGTGGTGTGAGGAGGTAGAGGAGTGGTGTGAGGAGGTAGAGGAGTGGTGTGAGGAGGTAGAGGAGTGGTGTGAGGAGGTAGAGGAGTGGTGTGAGGAGGTAGAGGAGTGGTGTGAGGAGGTAGAGGAGTGGTGTGAGGAGGTAGAGGAGTGGTGTGAGGGGGTAGAGGAGTGGTGTGAGGAGGTAGAGGAGGTAGAGGAGTGGTGTGAGGAGGTAGAGGAGTGGTGTGAGGGGGTAGAGGAGGTAGAGGAGTGGTGTGAGGAGGTAGAGGAGGTAGAGGAGGTAGAGGAGTGGTGTGAGGAGGTAGAGGAGTGGTGTGAGGAGGTAGAGGAGTGGTGTGAGGAGGTAGAGGAGTGGTGTGAGGAGGTAGAGGAGTGGTGTGAGGAGGTAGAGGAGTGGTGTGAGGAGGTAGAGGAGTGGTGTGAGGAGGTAGAGGAGTGGTGTGAGGAGGTAGAGGAGTGGTGTGAGGAGGTAGAGGAGTGGTGTGAGGAGGAAGAGGAGTGGTGTGAGGAGGTAGAGGCCTGGTTTGTGAGGTACAGTCAGACCTCTACCCCCCTTAAGGGTAGAGGTCTGTCTTTTAAGGATATTTGGATTTGCCCCTCATCCCGAGCCGACGTGCCTTCATGTTTGGAAAAACGTTCTTCATGATTTTTCCGAAGTCCGCGGCGCTCAGAGGGTTGTACCCCAGATTGTCACAATAACTCCTGAAGAGAGAAGGACGGGTCAGAGTCCGGCCGTCGTCTCTCGGACCTTCTAGAAACACTCACTTGTATTCATCGTAGACTTCCTGCTTGGGGAGGGAGGTCTCGGGGTGCTCCTCGAGGTGATTGCGTATCCAGTTAAATGCATACATCTGTTGGGTCCGACTGGACGACATGGAGCTCTGATCACTGAGACAGAAAACCACTGAGAGGTGAGACCGTGCTGCAGACTGCACATCATTTCTTATTAAAACGGAAACGTTTAATACCATGATCCTGGAGTGGACGCCCCCCTCTCATTCTCACTCCAAATGGGCCCAATTTGGGGGTTGGATGATGAATAGATATGGGGAAACAAATAAAACACAGACAGCTAGGTATAGCAAAGAGTCTCGTTTGGTTCAGAATGATGATCATCATGGCGGACAGGAGAGGAGCCACATCATCAGAAAATATTGATTTGTGATCGATTCAGGAGTCACACCCAGCCTAATCCATAAGACTCATTCTATCCCTCTACGGAAACAGTCTGACCTCCCAGCATTGGGGTTCACTTGCCCCACATGGGGCGTATCGTTTCTTTCTGGTGGGACCAGACGTGACAGTAACACACCTAACAGTCAGTTTAGTTCAGAAAACAGAGTAAAAACAAACTTTTCCTGAATTAACTTTCTAAAAGACATCTTTAAATTCTCAATCAGGGGAGTCGTTACCAACACGGACCGTAGAGCAAGGTGGATCTATAGAACTACAAACATGGAGGACGGACCGTACAGCATGGTGGATCTACAGAACTACAAACATGGAGGCCGGACCGTGTTGCATGGTGGATCTACAGAACTACAAACATGGAGGACGGACCGTACAGCATGGTGGATCTACAGAACTACAAACATGGAGGCCGGACCGTGTTGCATGGTGGATCTACAGAACTACAAACATGGAGGACGGACCGTACAGCATGGTGGATCTATAGAACTACAAACATGGAGGACGGACCGTACAGCATGGTGGATCTATAGAACTACAAACATGGAGGACGGACCGTGTAGCATGGTGGATCTACAGAACTACAAACATGGAGGACGGACCGTACAGCATGGTGGATCTATAGAACTACAAACATGGAGGACGGACCGTACAGCATGGTGGATCTATAGAACTACAAACATGGAGGACGGACCGTACAGCATGATGGATCTACAGAACTACAAACATGGAGGACGGACCGTACAGCATGGTGGATCTATAGAACTACAAACATGGAGGACGGACCGTGTAGCATGGTGGATCTACAGAACTACAAACATGGAGGACGGACCGTACAGCATGGTGGATCTATAGAACTACAAACATGGAGGACGGACGCTTGTGTTGATGTCACGCCGTCATCTCTGTTCTCTGATTCAAAGTTCACTTCAGAAAAAAGATTCTGTGGTTTGTGAGGGTAGATTTTTTTAAGCAGGAGAAGAGCAGACCGTTTTTTTAAAAAGTATCATAATACTGTAACGTCAAACTTGTAACGGAAGTACGTCATCATTTTTAAGGTTTTACCGCAGCCGTTAAATAAGATGTCAAAGCTGTAAAAAATGACATAAATTAAACTTGAAATAATAAAATATTTCTTAGAGGTCTAGATGTATTGTTGTATTTTATTGATCGGTCGGTACACAGACAGAGAAACGTTCGTCCCTGAAACTGTATCTGGATCATAAGACGTACATTCTAAAAACATGGTGGGATGTTATTACTGTAAACGGATCCATGGAACGATCAGCGGCTTCGATCCACGGAACGATCAGCGGCTTCGATCCACGGAACGATCGGCGGCTCCGATCCACGGAACGACCGGCGGCTCCGATCCACGGAACGACCGGCGGCTCCGATCCACGGAACGACCGGCGGCTCCGATCCACGGAACGACCGGCGGCTCCGATCCACGGAACGACCGGCGGCTCCGATCCACGGAACGACCGGCGGCTCCGATCCACGGAACGATCGGCGGCTCCGATCCACGGAACGACCGGCGGCTCCGATCCACGGAACGATCGGCGGCTCCGATCCACAAAACGATCGGCGGCTCCGATCCACGGAACGACCGGCGGCTGTGTGTGTGTGTGTGTGTTTCCAATCCGTTCGTTTTTCGTCCACCGCTCCGTCTCAGCAAAGGCCAGAAAATAAGAAATAAAAACCAAACAGAGTCTGTGTTTTAGCTGCTGGAGACAACGGGAGCAGTCTGTGTGTGTGTGTGTGTGTGTGTGTGTGTGAAAGTGTGTGTGTATCTGTGTGTGTGTGTGTGTGTCTGTGTGTGTGAGAGAGTGTGTGTGAATCTCTGTGTATGTCTGAGTCTGTGTGGAAGTGTGGGTCTGTTTGTGTGAGTGTGTGGCCTGTGTGTGTGAGAGTATATGTGTTTGTGTGTTTTTCAGTGTGTGTGACAATGTGTGTGTGTATACCTTTTCTAATTGCTGTTACTGTGTGTGTGTGTGTACAGTATATCTGTGTGTGTGTGTGTACCTTTTCTAATTGCTGTTACTGTGTGTGTGTGTTGTATGTGTGTGTGTGTGTTGTATGTGTGTGTGTGTGTGTGTGAGTGTGTATGTGTGTGTATGTGTGTGTGTGTGTGTGTGTGTGTGTGTGTGCGTGCGTACCTTTTCTCGTTGCCATTACTGGGACCAGAAGGCAGCTTGAGGAAGAGGTAGAGCTTTTCAATGTCTGTAAACTTCTCCACATCTTGCTGTGGGACACAGAGACACAGAAGAAGGGTGAGGACATCTGGAAGAGCGAGAGGAGGGGCAGGGGAGAAGGAACCCCACACCCAGGTATTCATCCTGTGTGAATGTTATTATCCACATATACCTGTGTTTATGTTACCGTGTGTATGTGTGTGTGTGTGTGTGTCGTGGCTGCATCTACACCAAGGGTCTCCAGCTCATCCCAGCAGGCTTTTAACACACCTGACTCCCTCTGCTGGGTAACTGTGTGGAAGTTCATTGTTTTTTTTTAATCTGACTCAGGTGTGTAAAGTCTGCAGGAAACGGGTGGATGTGGAGGAGGAACGGGTGGAGGTGGAGAGGGTAAGGGTGGTGGTGGAGGAGGACAGGTGGTGGTGGAGGAGGAACGGGTGGTGGAGGAGGACAGGTGGTGGTGGAGGAGGAACGGGTGGTGGTGGAGGAGGAACGGGTGGTGGAGGAGGACAGGTGGAGGTGGAACGGGTGGAAGTGGAGGAGGAACGGGTGGAAGTGGAGAGGGTAAGGGTGGTGGTGGAGGAGGACAGGTGGTGGTGGAGGAGGAACGGGTGGTGGTGGAGGAGGAACGGGTGGTGGTGGAGGAACGGGTGGTGGAGGAGGACAGGTGGAGGTGGAACGGGTGGAAGTGGAGGAGGAACGGGTGGAAGTGGAGAGGGTTGTAGCTCTGTCCCGGGGTGAGGTGAAGGCGGGGGTCTGTCTTCAGGGGAATAGAGAAGCAGTGGAAGTCGAAATGGGAGTCGGAGGAAGTTGTGTGACGTCCAGAGGAGGGTGGCACTGGTTGGTCGGAGGAGGCGGGTACAGGTGGTCTGGAGTGGGTTAAGGATTGGGTATACTGGGTTGAATGGTAATCTTAGGGAAACATTTGGATGTGAGTTGTGTTTCCGTGGGGATCCGGAGGGGAGCCGGAGGGGAGCTGGAGGGGAGCTGGAGGGGAGCCAGAGGGGAGTCGGAGGGGAGCCGTGGGGAGTCGGAGGGGAGCCGTGGGGAGTCGGAGGGGAGCCAGAGGGGAGTTGGAGGGGAGCCGTGGGGAGTCGGAGGGGAGCCAGAGGGGAGCCGTGGGGAGTCGGAGGGGAGCCAGAGGGGAGTTGGAGGGGAGCCGTGGGGAGCCGGAGGGAAGCCGTGGGGAGTCGGAGGGGAGCCAGAGGGGAGTTGGAGGGGAGCCGTGGGGAGCCGGAGGAGAGCCGTGGGGAGCTGGAGGGGAGCCGTGGGGATCCGGAGGGGAGCCGTGGGGGGTAGAACGTGTTTTACTGTGATGTTGGAAGTATGGGGCAGAGAGGGGGGTTTAGATGGGGGAGGAGTGTTGGGGTGAGGGAGGGGGTTTTGTCTGGTCATCAGGGGGAGGGGGTTTGGTGCTGTGATCACCTGAGGGGTACGGGGCTGCTGAGGAGGGTATGAAGAGGTGGGGGGCAGTAGGGCACCTTTCCTGGGTGAATTCTGCAGGACGGGTGGGAGGGTGGGGGGCGTTAGAGGAGCCGCTTTGGACCGTCATGTAAACATATTTACCACTTCCTGTTCTTTATAAAATAAAGGTTCAGAATAATTCTGGTTCTGATTTTTTATTGGTTAAGGTCACATGAAGGTCACCACCTGCTGCCCGCAGGGCGGAGCTCTATGAGTGGACAGGAGGGGCAGTACCATGTTACCCCTCTGTGTATCAGGGGTTCACTTTACCCCCTCGTGTGCCCCAGGAACGGAAGTTTCTTTTTTTTTTTTTTTCAGTTATTTTTTCTGTTAAACTTTATTTTGAATTCTCTTTTTTATTCTGTGAGGATTTTTTTGGGTTAAAATAAACATTTCTTTTCATGACTTCTTCTTCTTCCCTGCTCCGTCCATCACGCTGAGTGTGTGTGTGTGTGTCCTTTGCATGGCTTCTTCTTCACTGCTCCGTCCATCACACTGTGTGTGTGTGTGTGTGTGTGTGTGTGTGTGTGTGTGTGTGTGTGTGTGTGTTTCCAGCCGCCCGGCCTGAAACAGAGACTCACCAGTATACTGTCCACTTTTGATTGTACAGATTTGCTGCAGAGACAAAAAAAAAAAAAAAAGAGTTAGTAAAACGACCGACAGTGTTCTGGTCCTAATGGGACCAGTAAACTCACAGTGTTCTGGTCCTAATGGGACCAGTAAACTCACAGTGTTCTGGTCCTAATGGGACCAGTAAACTCACAGTGTTCTGGTCTTAATGGGACCAGTAAACCCACAGTGTAAACCCATTATGAGGAATGTTCTCCAGTTAAATGTGATGAAGAGTTTTCGTGTGGCTAGCTAAATGTCTTCATTGCATCAGAAAGAGTGATGGGGGGGGGCATCACCGCCGGGGCAAAAACCAGGATTCTCTCACCCGGCTCCACCTTCCAGCTCAGCCACGAGAATCCCGAGGGTGTTCACTGTCCAGCTGTGAGACTAAAGCCATATGCACATGTAGGCGGGTTTTTTTAAAAACATATACCCGCAATCTCGTTCTATCGGTCACCACCCACACTGGTTACCATGGTGGCAGTGTAGATCCTGAACGTAGATCCTGGTTACCATGGTGAGGGTAGGAACATAGATCCTGGTTACCATGGTGAGGGTAGGAACGTAGATCCTGGTTACCATGGTGAGGGTAGGAACGTAGATCCTGGTTACCATGGTGAGGGTAGGAACGTAGATCCTGGTTACCATGGTGAGGGTAGGAACATAGATCCTGGTTACCATGGTGAGGGTAGGAACGTAGATCCTGGTTACCATGGTGAGGGTAGGAACATAGATCATGGTTACCATGGTGAGGGTAGGAACGTAGATCCTGGTTACCATGGTGAGGGTAGGAACATAGATCCTGGTTACCATGGTGAGGTTGGAACGTAGATCCTGGTTACCATGGTGAGGGTAGGAACATAGATCCTGGTTACCATGGTGAGGGTAGGAACGTAGATCCTGGTTACCATGGTGAGGGTAGGAACGTAGATCCTGGTTACCATGGTGAGGGTAGGAACATAGATCCTGGTTACCATGGTGAGGGTAGGAACGTAGATCCTGGTTATCATGGTGAGGGTAGGAACGTAGATCCTGGTTACCATGGTGAGGGTAGGAACGTAGATCCTGGTTACCATGGTGAGGGTAGGAACGTAGATCCTGGTTACCATGGTGAGGGTAGGAATGTAGATCCCGGTTACCATGGTGAGGGTAGGAACATAGATCCTGGTTGCCATGGTGAGGGTAGGAACGTAGATCCTGGTTACCATGGTGAGGGTAGGAATGTAGATCCTGGTTACCATGGTGAGGGTAGGAACGTAAATCCTGGTTACCATGGTGAGGGTAGGAATGTAGATCCTGGTTACCATGGTGAGGGTAGGAACGTAAATCCTGGTTACCATGGTGAGGGTAGGAACTTAGATCAACTGGTAAATCCAGAGCTTTGCTTTTCGGCTCCGCTCTTTCTTCACCAAAACAGAGCGATGGAATGTCCTAATTATTGCAGACGCTGCACCGATCTGTCAGTCGATCTCCTGCTCCATCCTTCTCTCTCTCTGAAGAACACCAGACATACTTAAACTCCTCCTGACCGTTTCTGATCTCCTCTAGAAAACCATGGAACATAAAATCTGATTTTCCTTTAGCGTGTAAAACGTGGTATGGGAGGAAACGAGCCTAACACAAAATCTACATTTCACAATGATCCTGATCCACCTGCTTCTGTCTCCATGGAAACAGTCTGACCTCGCAGCACTGGGGTTCACTCGTCCACGGGGGGCAGGATCTTTTTTTAATTAAAAATTACCGCAACAACCACGCCACTACAACTCCATATATGGTTCATGCATACGATGTGATGATTTCTAATGAGCTGATGGAACCTATAAAATACTCATAAACAATGGTCACCTAGAGAGAGGGGGGGTCAGTCACCATGACAACTCTATGATTTACAAACACTGATTTGTCGGTACTGGTCATTCCTCTCTGGTGACAACCTGACATGACGTAAGTACTGCACCCAAACAGTGAGTGTTCTCCTAAAACACACACACCGTATTTTAATAAAGGTAAAGATGCCATTTTAGTATTTCATTTCTGTACCCCTCACCCTCTGCCCCAAGATCAGTCAAAAATACTAAAAAACAGCACAGTCAGAGCTAGACTGCTCACCTTCTGGCTCATTGGAAACTGTGCGATCTTTTTGTGATTTTCACGGTTTTTAAGAACTCATTAGGGTGTGAAAGCCTGACGTATCAGAGATGCAGGAGGAATAATTTAAAAACAGAGCATTAAAAAAGTGTCTTTAAATAAACTTTCTAAACATTGTCTTTAAATGATCAATCTGTGGAATCGTTACCGACACGGTCCGGATAGAGCTGGGAAGCAGCAGTTGCTTCAGAGAGTAAAATATCACTATTTGTTCCGTCATCTTCCGCTTGTTAAGGGGTCGGGTCGCGGGGACAACAGCCTCAAACGGGCAGCCCAGGCCTCTCTCTCCCCGGCTGCATCCTCTAGCTCACCTGGAAGGATCCCAAGTCGTTCCCCGGCCAGCTGTGAGACATAGTCTCTCCAGCGAGTCCGGGATCTGCCCCTTGGTCTCCTACCGGTGGGACGTGCCCGAAACACCTCGCCTGCGAGGCGCTCGGGGGGCATCCTGACCAGATGCCCGAACCACCCCATCTGGCTCCTCTCGACCTGGAGGAGGAGCGGCTCGACACCGAGCTCCTCCCGGATGGCAGAGCTCCTCACCCGATCTCTGAGTGAGAGCCAGCCACCCTGCGGAGGAAGCTCATTTCGGCCGCTTGTACCCGCGATCTCATTCTTTCGGTCACCACCCACAGCTGGTTACCATGGTGAGGGTAGGAATGTAGATCGACTTGTAAATCGAGAGGTTTGCTTCTCAGCTCATCTGAGCCGAAAATCTGATTGTTTGTAATAAATTTTATATATCCGGTTGACTTTAACGACCAAACTAAAAATAGACCCTCATCGACATAGAGAGCCTTGTGTGTGGGTGCTGGTTCGATTCCCCCATGAGCTCATGCCCTAGTGTCCCTGGAGAAGACACTTAACCCCCAGTTACTCCCACCATAAACACTGTCATGGCAACCTGCCGCGGTGCGATGCAGCACGATTATTTACACACGAGGATTCATAAAATAAGCAAGTAGTCAAAACGTCGTTAGCTGTGATCCCTGACCTATTAGCTGGAGTGAAGTGCTCACAGCCACTTTAACTGGCCCGAACACAGGCATTAGGTGGCGCTAGAATGACAACAAAACATCTCAGAAACTACAGATTAAATAATAAAATGATTTATCATCATGTAATAAAATGACTTTTATTCTGAAATCTGATTAATTAATTAATTCATGTGTAATTATAATATTATGATGGAGTGGGGGAGGGGTGAACACTTGTCCTCACCCCTCCTCCAGGTGTGTTATTGTGGGTGTTTTGTGCATCCCCCCTCCCCTCCACCCCCTCCAGGTGTGTGATTGTGGGTGTTTTGTGCATCCCCCCTCCCCTCCACCCCCTTCAGGTGTGTGATTGTGGGTGTTTTGTGCATCCCCCCTCCCCTCCACCCCCTCCAGGTGTGTGATTGTGGGTGTTTTGTGCATCCCCCCTCCCCTCCACCCCCTCCAGGTGTGTGATTGTGGGTGTTTTGTGCATCCCCCCTCCCCTCCACCTCCTCCAGGTGTGTTATTGTGGGTGTTTTGTGCATCCCCCCTCCCCTCCTCCAGGTGTGTTATTGTGGGTGTTTTGTGCATCCCCCCTCCCCTCCACCCCCTCCAGGTGTGTTATTGTGGGTGTTTTGTGCATCCCCCCTCCCCTCCACCCCCTCCAGGTGTGTTATTATGGGTGTTTTGTGCATCCCCCCTCACCTCCTCCTCCTCCAGGTGTGTTATTGTGGGTGTTTTGTGCATCCCCCCTCCCCTCCTCCAGGTGTGTTATTGTGGGTGTTTTGTGCATCCCCCCTCCCCTCCTCCAGGTGTGTTATTATGGGTGTTTTGTGCATCCCCCCTCCCCTCCTCCTCCTCCAGGTGTGTTATTGTGGGTGTTTTGTGCATCCCCCCTCCCCTCCTCCAGGTGTGTTATTGTGGGTGTTTTGTGCATCCCCCCTCCCCTCCACCTCCTCCAGGTGTGTTATTGTGGGTGTTTTGTGCATCCCCCCCCTCCCCCCAGGCTGCAGCTAGCAGCAGCAGCTCTCCATCCTCACCAGATTGAATTCTTGATTTTGTACTGCAGCGCGTTGGCTTCCGGTGCCTGGAGTCCCGGTAGGAGTCCCGGTGGGGGGGCGGGCAGGGAGGGGGGCTTGTGAGGAGCTTCTTGAGGGTCTTCAGCCATGGCGATGCTTTAGCAGGTAGGCCTCATCCCAGGACGGGGGGGTACGGAGCGGCTCAGGCGGCTAGCTCAGCCCGAACGGGACTCCACCCTGCATGGCTGCGAACGGGGACACCGGACCCGAACCGAACCGAACCGAACCGAAGGAAGCGGGCTGCCATAGAAACGCTGCTGCCGCAAATAGCGCGCCTGCAGCGGCAGCTCCTCACGCTGCGTGCGTCAAACTGCATGCGGAGCGGAAACGGTGCGAAGAGAGCGAAAATAAAAGCACCGCGTTAAAAAAAACACCTTACATCAATAACACACACACACACACACACACACACATACACACCTCAATAATACACACACACACACACACACACACACACACACATACACACCTCAATAATACACACACACACCTCAATAATACACACACACACACACACCTCAATAATACACACACACACACCTCAATAATACACACACACACCTCAATAATACACACACACACCTCAATAACACACACACACACACACCTCAATAACACACACACACACACACACACCTCAATAACACACACACACACACACACACACACACACACCTCAATAACACACACACACACCTCAATAATACACACACAC
Source organism: Neostethus bicornis (assembly GCA_902685375.1). NCBI lineage: Eukaryota > Metazoa > Chordata > Actinopteri > Atheriniformes > Phallostethidae > Neostethus > Neostethus bicornis. Next base: position 33,122,191 of record LR738544.1, read on the forward strand.
ACACATACACACACCTCAATAATACACACACACACACACACCTCAATAATACACACACACACACCTCAATAATACACACACACACACACCTCAATAATACACACACTCACACACACACCTCAATAATACACACACACACACACACACCTCAATAATACACACACACACACACACACACACACACTTCAATAATACACACACACACACACCTCAATAATACACACACTCACACACACACCTCAATAATACACACACACAACCTCAATAATAAACACACACACACACACACCTCAATAATACACACACACAACCTCAATAATAAACACACACACACACACACACACCTCAATAATACACACACACCTCAATAATAAACACACACACACCTCAATAATACACACACACACACCTCAATAATACACACACACACACACCTCAATAATACACACACACCTCAATAATACACACGCACACACACACACACCTCAATAATACACACACACAACCTCAATAATAAACACACACACACACACACCTCAATAATACACACACACCTCAATAATAAACACACACACACACACACCTCAATAATACACACACACACACACACCTCAATAATACACACACACACACACACACACACACACACACCTCAATAATACACATACACATACACACACACATACAATAAAAACACACACTCCCTCAGTATGCACCATAACACAAACACACATCCAGTTTCACTAATCACAGTGACACACACACACACACACACAAACCTCTAACCTGATGACCCCGTCCATCCTGGTTCCTCCCACAGGGAACCTCTTTGGCAGGGGTAACTTTTTGGTTGGTGGGCCACATTGAGTTCTAACATTTGACCAGGGGGAACAGGATCAGATGGATGGCATGCTTTAGTAACCTCTAGATTAGACCGATAGAATGTGTGTGTATGAGTGTGTGTTTTGGTAACCTCTAGATTAGACCGATAGAATGTGTGTGTGTGTGTGTGTGTGTGTGTGTGTGAGTGTGTGA
>LR738544.1:33130725-33145725 GCA_902685375.1 Neostethus bicornis
ATGTGATAGCTGCACACACACTGTGGTGTAATCATTTGGGAACAGCCCTGGACTGAACCAAATGTCCCGTTCCTAAACGGTTTGGTACATGTTATACTCCTGCTGGTTACCATGGAGATAGAGTGTGTGATGAGAGTGTGTGATGAGAGGGTGTGAGGACCACCAAGCAGACATAAGTGCTGTTACTGTGTGACAAGTGTGTGTGAGTCCGGTGATGTGTGTGTGAGTATACTGTACATATATGACCAGTGTGTGTGACCAGTGCAAACAGGCATGGAGCAAACACGGAAGTCCCTTGTTTTAACGTGTGTATATATTTATGACCGGTGTGTGTGTGTGTGTGTGTGTATGTGGGACCAGTGTGTGAATGTGTATATGACCAGTGTGTGTGTGTTTGTGTGTGTGTTTGTTTGTGTGTGTGTGTGTGTGTGTGTGTGTGAGTGTGACCAGTCAAACAGGCTTGGAGGGAACACGGGAGCCCCTCGTTCTGACGTGTGTGTATATACAGTATGACTGGTGTGTGTGTGTGTGTATATGTGGGATCAGTGTGTGACTGTGTATATGACCAGTGTGTGTGTGTGTATGTGTGTGTGTGTGTGTGTGTGTGTGTGTGACCAGTCAAACAGGCGTGGAGGGAACACGGAAGTCCCTCGTTCTGACGTGTGTGTATATACAGTATGACTGGTGTGTGTGTGTGTGTGTGTGTGTGTATGTGGGATCAGTGTGTGACTGTGTATATGACCAGTGTGTGTGTGTGTGTGTGACCAGTCAAACAGGCGTGGAGGGAACACGGAAGTCCCTCGTTCTGACGTATGTGTATATATGACCGGTATGTGTGTATGCGGGATCAGTGTGTGACTGTGTATATGACCAGTGTGTGTGTGTGTGTTTGTGAGTGTGTGTGTGTGAGTGTGACCAGTCAAACAGTCGTGGAGGGAAGATGGGAGTTCCTCGTTCTGACGTGTGTGTATATACAGTATGACCGGTGTGTGTGTGTGTGTGTGTGTGTGTGTGTGTGTGTGTGACCAGTCAAACAGGCGTGGAGGGAACACGGGAGTCCCTCGTTCTGACGTCCTGAACCAGGCTGCGGATCTCTGGGCGTCAGCGAACTGTGATGTCATCCACGTTGGCCCAGTGGGCGGATGAACATGGAGACCCTCAGGGTGCCGTGATTGGTGCCCGTGTGCTGGCGACGGTGTGGCGGTGCCCGCCTGCGCTGCACCTGCGTCCCAGCATGCTGATTGATCAGTTTGGTCATGTGGAATGTCACCATCTGGTCCCTTCACCCCTTCTTGTGTGAATGCCAATCAGAGGCAGGAAGATGGTTTTCTGCGCCATGTCCAATCAGGCGCATGATGAGCCTGCCTTTCTGCTCCTCATCGGGGGGCATCAGCGGGCACATCCTTCACCGTAAGCAGCACTGACATTTCATCCATGGAAAACACTGATATGCAAATATCTCCTCATTAATATTCACGTCACCTGTTTAAGAATCACACTATGACAATTAAAGAAGATTGATGCAAAGTTCAGACTGTGAGCATCAGATTAGAGTGTGTGTGTGTGTGTGTGTGTGTGTGTGTGTCAGAGGAGAAGGTTACCTGACACATCCAGGTCAGAGGATGATTATTGGCTGACCTCCTGACCCACTTACACACACTGACTTTAAGGAAGCTTCAGACAGATTGAAGACCTAGAAAATCACGTGTGTTTCACAGCTTCTAAAAATACCGTCAGCCCGGGTTCGAGGTCACGGCTTACAATCAGAGACGTCTGAGAGGACACGGAGTGGAAAATAAAAAACAGAATCACTTTAAAAACTTTTATTTAGAAGCTTCAGGTCATTAGAACATTTCCTGTCCTCCGTGTGATCCTCGCTCTCCTTCCGGCTCTTTTTTACTGGAGCGTCTGCGTCACCCCGAAATTCTGGTTTTGTCTTCTGAACCGCTACCTTAAGGGGTGTGGGGTGTGCCGGAGTCAACCCGACTAATTTCAGGCAAGAGATGGGATACACCCCGAACAGGCCACACACACATACAACCATCCACACACACACACACACTCACACACACACTCATTCCTAGGAACAATCTCATAGCAGCCAATTACCCTATCACGTATGTTTTTGGAGGAAACCAGAGAAAACCCACACATACACATGTAGAACATACAAACCACACACAGTAAGACCAGTGTTTAAACTCTTCCCCTGAAATTTTTAGTTACCAAATAATCAGGTTGTTTTTGAACACACACCTCTGATCAATCAAAAGTCTTTTCTGGTGCACCCTCATCTAGAGCCTGACGGGACTGAGAGGGTCCCCCGTTTGGGCCCCAGACTCTGCAGCCTTGTTTTTCACACACAGACCCCTGCCTGCTCTCTTCAGACCTGGTCACCCCTCCGGACTCCCTCCGGACCCCCTCCGGACCCCCCATCTTCACCTCTGGTTCTATTTGAAATGTTTACAGACAAAAGTTTTTTTTTATTAACTATTCCTGTGTTTTTACATGAAGATAAAACTTTCCTGTTCATCCATAACATGTTGCTGATGACTTTAAACTGATTTTTTTTTTCTTTTTGGGTTTCCCCCTCCATCGATCTCCTGCAGCACCCCTCACCATGTCTCACAGTCCTTCTCCATGCCCTGCACCGCTCTGACATACGTGTTTATGATAAACACACACACACACACACACAGACCAGTCATCCAGACCAGGACTCAAACCAGTAACCATCAGTGTTTCTTTTCTCTGGTTTATTAAATGGAGGTCAGGAGAGCAGACAGAAGACCTGACCTGAAGGCCTCACGTGCCTGCAGAGGAAGACGTGGCTCGGGTGTGGAAGTGGGTCAGACACACCGTCTGAGGAGATAATCTGTGTTTGGACGTCTGATGGACCCTCTTTATCAGAGAGGACATCTTTATTTATCTTTCACAACCAATCAGAACATCTCCTGTCCGTTTGTTTTCAGAGGGTTTTATTTCTCTCTAGATAATGTTCCACTGTGGGTTCAAACATCCAGATGATGTTCCACTGTGGGTTCAGACATCTAGATGATGTTCCACTGTGGGTTCAGACATCTAGATGATGTTCCACTGTGGGTTCAGACATCTAGATGATGTTCCACGGTGGGTTCAAACATCCAGATGATGTTCCACTGTGGGTTCAAACATCCAGATGATGTTCCACTGTGGGTTCAGACATCTAGATGATGTTCCACTGTGGGTTCAGACATCTAGATGATGTTCCACTGTGGGTTCAGACATCTAGATGATGTTCCACTGTGGGTTCAGACATCCAGATGATGTTCCACTGTGGGTTCAGACATCCAGATGATGTTCCACTGTGGGTTCAAACATCCAGATGATGTTCCACTGTGGGTTCAGACATCCAGATGATGTTCCACTGATGGTTCAGACATCTAGATGATGTTCCACTGTGGGTTCAGACATCTAGATGATGTTCCACTGTGGGTTCAGACATCTAGATGATGTTCCACTGTGGGTTCAAACATCTAGATGATGTTCCACTGTGGGTTCAGACATCCAGATGATGTTCCACTGTGGGTTCAGACATCCAGATGATGTTCCACTGTGGGTTCAGACATCTAGATGATGTTCCACTGTGGGTTCAGACATCTAGATGATGTTCCACTGATGGTTCAGACATCTAGATGATGTTCCACTGTGGGTTCAGACATCTAGATAATGTTCCACTGTGGGTTCAGACATCTAGATGATGTTCCACTGTGGGTTCAGACATCTAGATGATGTTCCACTGATGGTTCAGACATCTAGATGATGTTCCACTGTGGGTTCAGACATCTAGATAATGTTCCACTGTGGGTTCAGACATCTAGATGATGTTCCACTGTGGGTTCAGACATCTAGATGATGTTCCACTGTGGGTTCAGACATCTAGATGATGTTCCACTGTGGGTTCAAACATCCAGATGATGTTCCACTGTGGGTTCAGACATCTAGATGATGTTCCACTGTGGGTTCAGACATCTAGATGATGTTCCACTGTGGGTTCAGACATCTAGATGATGTTCCACTGTGGGTTCAGACATCTAGATGATGTTCCACTGTGGGTTCAGCATCTAGATGTGGCAGATGGTGATGTTCACATCTATGTCCTGTGGGTCAGACATTAGATGAATGTTCCACTGTGGGTTCAGACATCTAGATGATGTTCCACTGTGGGTTCAGACATCTAGATGATGTTCCACTGTGGGTTCAGACATCTAGATGATGTTCCACTGTGGGTTCAGACATCTAGATGATGTTTCCACTGTGGGTTCAGACTCTAGATGATGTTCCACTGTGGGTTCAGACATCTAGATGATGTTCCACTGTGGGTTCAGACATCTAGATGATGTCCACTGTGGGTTCAGACATCTAGATGATGTTCCACTGTGGGTTAGACATCTAGATATCTAGATGATGTTCCACTGTGGGTTCAGACATCTAGATGAATGTTCCACTGTGGGTTCAGACATCTAGATGATGTTCCACTGTGGGTTCAGACATCTAGATGATGTTCCACTGTGGGTTCAGACATCCTAGATGATGTTCCACTGTGGGTTCAGACATCTAGATGATGTTCCACTGTGGGTTCAGACATCTAGATGATGTTCCACTGTGGGTTCAGACATCTAGATGATGTTCCACTGTGGGTTCAGACATCTAGATGTTATGAGTTCCACTGTGGGTTCAGACATCTAGATGATGTTCCACTGTGGGTTCAGACATCTAGATGATGTTCCACTGTGGGTTCAGACATCTAGATGATGTTCCACTGTGGGTTCAGACATCTAGATGATGTTCCACTGTGGGTTCAGACATCTAGATGATGTTCCACTGTGGGTTCAAACATCCAGATGATGTTCCTCTGTGGGTTCAGACATCCAGATGATGTTCCACTGTGGGTTCAGACATCTAGATGATGTTCCACTGTGGGTTCAGACATCTAGATAATGTTCCACTGTGGGTTCAGACATCTAGATGATGTTCCACTGTGGGTTCAGACATCTAGATGATGTTCCACTGTGGGTTCAGACATCTAGATGATGTTCCTCTGTGGGTTCAGACATCCAGATGATGTTCCACTGTGGGTTCAGACATCTAGATGATGTTCCACTGTGGGTTCAGACATCTAGATAATGTTCCACTGTGGGTTCAGACATCTAGATGATGTTCCACTGTGGGTTCAGACATCTAGATGATGTTCCACTGTGGGTTCAGACATCTAGATGATGTTCCACTGTGGGTTCAAACATCCAGATGATGTTCCACTGTGGGTTCAGACATCCAGATGATGTTCCACTGTGGGTTCAGACATCTAGATGATGTTCCACTGTGGGTTCAGACATCTAGATGATGTTCCACTTCGGACATCCGCGTCCTCACATGGTCACACCTCTCTGGCACAGGACATGGGCCAGCCCTGATTTGCATAAGGTGTGTGTTAGTGGTAGCCTGCTGGGTGTGAGTTAGGAGAGAGGATTAGTGTGTGTGTGTGTGTAAGAGAGCGAGAGAGCTAGAGAGGGTGGGGCAGTGTGTGAGAGAGAACAGAGAGGAGTGGTGTGTGTGTGTGTGTGTGTCAGTCAGTACTGAGAGAGAAGAGCAGAGTGTGTTTGTGAGGCAGAGACAGAAGACAGTTTCCTGAGAGCAGAGAGAGGAGTGTGTGTAGAGTCTCTGTAAAGCAGAGGACCTCAGTGTGTGTGTGTGTGTGTGTGTGTGTGTGTGTGTGTGTGCAGTTATGTTTTGCACACATGCTTCGTCGGTCTCAGCGAACACTTCCTACCTGCAGTGCTTCACCAACAAACCTGTAAGTTTACAGTTCACTCTGCTGCATGTTGATGTGTGTGTGTGTGTGTGTGTGTGTGTGTGTATGAGTGTGTGTGAGTGAGCGTGTGTGTGTGAGTGTGTGAATTGTAGTGTATGTAATATATATGTAATGTATATGTTGGTGTGTATGTGAATATGTCTGTGTCAATGTGTGTATGTTATGTTTTAATGTGTGTATGTGTGTGTTTGTGTATGTGTTTCTGAGTGTCTGTAAGTGTATGTGTGTGTGTGTGTTTGTGTGTATGTTTGTGTATGTGTTTGTGAGAGACTATAAGTGTATGTGTGTGTGTGTGTGTTTGTGTGTATGTTTGTGTTTGTGTTTGTGAGAGACTATAAGTGTATGTGTGTGTGTGTGTTTGTGTATGTGTTTGTGAGTGTCTGTAAGTATATGTATGTGTGTATGTGTGTGTGTGTGTGTGTGTGTGTGTGTGTGTGTATGTACAAACTATCCAATTGTGAGTTTTCTTAGTTTTTGTGATTTTTTTTTTTATAAAATAACAAATGGAATATTTGAAATAAAACAATGATAAAATTTAAACTTTTAGATTCTGATTCGTAACAATTCTTAACAACCTTTTAAAATAATCTTTATTTATTTTTTCCATCATGTGGTTGACGTTTGAAAGTCTAAGACGTCAAACACACATCCATGTTTACTAACAGACAGGTGAATGAGTGTGTGTGACCAATCAGCTGTCTGCTCTGTGACAGACAGGGAGAGACGATTGTGATGAACTGATCGAAGGTGTTGATATCATGATACTGATTTGATACGGGTGTCATACGGCCCTGTGGCGGGTGTCACAAGAAACCATGAGGAAGAAACTTCCTCTTCTGCTGAACACCAGTCAGGATAGCACCACCTAGTGTACTCCAGCAACTAGGTCAGGGATTGCAGGTATTATCTTACGATTGCAGCGATAGGTAAACGTCCTATCCAATCAGAGAACAGAGATGACAGCGTCCGTCCTCCATGTTTGTAGTTCTGTAGAACCACCATGCTACACGGTCCGTCCTCCATGTTTGTAGTTCTGTAGAACCACCATGCTACACGGTCCGTCCTCCATGTTTGTAGTTCTGTAGATCCACCATGCTACACGGTCCATCCTCCATGTTTGTAGTTCTGTAGATCTACCATGCTACACGGTCCGTCCTCCATGTTTGTAGTTCTGTAGATCCACCATGCTACGCGGTCCGTCCTCCATGTTTGTAGTTCTGTAGATCTACCATGCTACACGGTCCGTCCTCCATGTTTGTAGTTCTGTAGATCCACCATGCTACACGGTCCGTCCTCCATGTTTGTGTAGATCCACCATGCTACGCGGTCCGTCCTCCATGTTTGTAGTTCTGTAGATCCACCATGCTACACGGTCCGTCCTCCATGTTTGTAGTTCTGTAGATCCACCATGCTACGCGGTCAGTCCTCCATGTTTGTGTAGATCCACCATGCTACGCGGTCCGTCCTCCATGTTTGTAGTTCTGTAGATCCACCATGCTACACGGTCCGTCCTCCATGTTTGTAGTTCTGTAGATCCACCATGCTACACGGTCCGTCCTCCATGTTTGTGTAGATCCACCATGCTCAGCGGTCCGTCCTCCATGTTTGTAGTTCTGTAGATCCACCATGCTACGCGGTCCGTCCTCCATGTTTGTGTAGATCCACCATGCTACGCGGTCCGTCCTCCATGTTTGTAGTTCTGTAGATCCACCATGCTACGCGGTCCGTCCTCCATGTTTGTGTAGATCCACCATGCTACGCGGTCCGTCCTCCATGTTTGTAGTTCTGTAGATCCACCATGCTACACGGTCCGTCCTCCATGTTTGTAGTTCTGTAGATCCACCATGCTGTACGGTCCGTGTTGGTACGACTCCTCAGATTGAGAATTTAAAGACAGTCTATAGAAAGTTTATTCAGAAAAACTTTGATGTTACGCTCTGTTTTCTGGACTAAAAAGTTCGGGTGTGTTACATACGTGACGTCTGGTCCCACCAGAAAGGAACGATTAAATAAAACGGTACTCGGTCACCGTGGAGCGAGGTCAGACTGTTTCCCTGGAGGGAAATCTGTAGATATGAAACAGAATCAGTGCTCCTGTGTGATGCTCCAGAATCATTCCTCCTCTACCCACACCCGGATTGGGCGATCACACCGAGCCTTGTGGCTTCAGCAGTGTGTGAAACCAAACAGCCAATCATATCACACGCTGCAGGTTGGAAGGCGGGGATTCTGCTGATTGAAACTTTGGATGTGTGAGAGGTCAGAGTGGTCTTCTAGGAAACTGATGATTATTGTTTATCCAGATGCAGAATGTGAGATACCACAGTGAAGGTCTGGTGTGGGCGTGCCGGGGCGGGCGGGCGGGGGTGTGACCATTATTAACGGGTCACCTACTATGCTGATTGGCTTTATCCTCTGCCATATGCTGCCACGCCGGCTCAGACAGGCCGCGGTCCACAGGGGCTCCACTGTTTGGCCAAACTCACCGTCACCATGGCAACCACGTCAGCCAGGGTCATGGTGTGTGTGTGTGTATGTGTGTGTGTGTGTGTGTGTGTGTGTGTGTGTGTGTGTGTGTGTGTGTGTGTGTGAGTTATACACAGTAGCATTCTGGACAGTCGTCTTTCTCTGACTTGTATCCCAGACCAGTCCCATGCGTACCAGATCAGTGCTGTGCCTCCCGGACCCCTGCCAGGCCTGTAGGGTGATCCGCACGGGGATTCCCTCTGGCTCTTAAATCCGGATGAGGAGCTGTGTGGATTAAAGCGATGCTCTCACTCAGACTGTCTCTTCCATCCTTCCAGGTTTATGGTCCCAGTACAGACCCCGGCATCCAGGACCGACCCTCACCGGCGTCCAGTAAGACCACCAACAACCTGTTTGCAAGCACCTTCTTTGGTAAGCTCTGAAACATGGCCGAGGTCTACCTCCACATTCCCCTAACTGTCCCCCTACCAACCCAAAACAAAACAAATCCTTACTACTGTAAACAAACGTGTGTGTGTGTGTGTGTGTTTGTGTGTGTGAGAGAGAGAGAGATTCTACGGTAATGTTCATACAGATGTGTGTGTTTAATTCCAGAGGGAATGTGTAATTCTGCTGACATCTGGAATGCAGTAAACGGGTTGAACCAGCAGGGGTGTGAAGATGCTGTTGGAGTCAGCTCGACCCCCCAAAACGAGCAGGTGGGGTACAACCTGCCACCTGCACACCTGGTGAGAGCAGATACAGATTCGAACCCAGGGGTGCCCAACCGTTTCTGTACCAAGATCTACTTTTCAAGTATCACACCTCCTGAGATCTACCAACACACACACACACACACACACACACACACACACACACACACACACACACACACACACACACACACAGACAAACACACAGACAAACAGACACACACACACACACAAACACACAGACAAACAGACACACACACAGACACACACGCACGCACACACACACACACACACAGACAAACACACAGACACATACACACAGACAAACAGACACATACACACACACAGACACACAGACAAACAGACACACACACAGACACATACACACACACACACACAAACACACAGACAAACAGACACACACGCACGCACACTCACTCACACACACACACACACTCACACACACACTCACACACAGACAAACAGACACACACACAAACACACACACATACACACATACACTACACGCAGACACGCAGACAGACAGTCACACACACACACACACACACACAGTCACACACACACACAGACACATACACACACACACACAGACAAACAGACACACACACAAACACACACACACACTCACACAAACACACAGACAAACAGACATACACACACACACACACACTCACACAAACACACAGACAAACAGACACACACACACAGTGCTTTGGGCTCGTTGAGAACAGACTTAACAATGTGCTTTCACATCACAGACTCCAAGAATCTCCAATAACACTAGAAACAGACACTTGCCTGTTGCTTTTTTTCTTTTTTTGAAAAAAGAAAAAAAGAGTTGCTAAGTTTTAGCGTCTCTAGCAGCTCGAGCTAAATATAGCGTCAAAGTCGACGAGTTGGCGACACACTCTTCACTGACTCTATTTAAATTTTTGGCTGTCAACTAGGGATCAGTCCAGGGGCCACCAGTAGACCGTGATCGACTGGTTGGGCCCCCCTGCTATGAGTAGATTAGGACGGTGTGTTTAACCCCGTGTGTTTTTTTTTCTCAGGATTTCTCACCACATGCAGCTGTTGAAATGAACCGGGGTCTTCCACCCATGTCCACGTTTCACCGGAACACTCGCACCCCGTCGGGCTGCACCACAGAAAATTCAGCAGGTGGAGAAAAAGCTTTGAAATGTTTTACATAAATCTGTATTTATTATTTATTCTGAAAAAGATGTTTATTCAGTCTCAGGAAACCATGGAAACGGATCATCTCAGACCGGGGACACGCTGGGAAAAGCTCTGGCATCTGTGAGTATGCAGAATGTAGTGTACTGGTCCTAAAGAGGGGGTCCTAATGAAGGGTTCCTAATGAGGGGTTCCTAATGAGGGGTTCCTAATGAGGGGTCCTAAAGAGATGGTCCTTGCACTAAGATCTGTGTGTACACCAACTTCTACACACACTGAGTGATTTAAAGATGGCGGAGTGTGTGAACTTTAACTCTAAGTCAGAAGCTGCTAAACGTTAAGACGTGGTGTAAAGAGGAGACGTGTGGACAGAAGGTGAGGACAGTGAGATGAAGCTTTTGAAGCAGAAACAAATAGAAACACCTGTCAGAGTAGGACCGTACATAAGAACAGATTATTAATCAACATGAAGGAACGTTTTAATCACCATGTTTAAACTTCTAATGAAAGCGTGTGCCGTCGTTCAGCCGCTGGTACATAAATATAAAAAAAAAAGTTTTTATAATTACTGAATGTATGTGATGTGTACGCACGGTGTATGAACTGATGATGGGGGTCCTGGTTCTCCTCTTTCAGATTTATTCTCCTGATCACACCAGCACCAGCTTCCCCTCCACACCCACCAGGTCCCCGTCCCCTCTGCCCAACGGAGCAGAACCTGCAGGTAAACCACAGGCATCTTTTCATTTTTCTACTTCCTGTTTTCATGCTCTTTGGTTTCTACCATCAGGTGCCAACATGTGGCCCCGTGGCTCCGTCCAAGCCCCGGTCTCCCCCCACTACGAGTCCTCCCTCATATCGATGGTAAGGAGCAGCGCCTGATGAATCCCATAAAATGAACCTTCAGCAGAAAATTGAATTTAAAATTTTTAAAGGTACCAGAACAGATCAGGGCTAACAGGAGAGCAAGAGGGTACACCCTCATCAGGTCACCAGTCTGTTGCAAGGTCAAGTTTCCAGAGGTCAATCAGTGTGGCGTACGTCTTTAAGGAGGGTGGGAGGAACTCAGAGACTCAGAGAGAACTGAATCTATTTCACATCTTTCGCACACAGATACCGTTTAGTTTCACCTTCAGAACCACTTCGTCCAAATGGAATCCCTAACGGGGGTGCCAGAGCCTATCACAGCTGATTTCAGTGGAGAGATGGGGTACACCCCAAACAGGTCCCCAGTTTGTTGCAGGGCCACACACACACAGATCCCTAGGGGCCCTTAGGCTCCAGCAGTTTTGCATTGCGTCAGTTGTATGATCCTTGGATGGCGTTCTGAGGCGTGGTTGGGAGGGTGACTGTGTGCGTGTTTGGTGGGGGTTTGGGGGATGGAGGGGTGGGGGGTTGGGTGAGGGAGGGGTGGGAGTTTGGAGGGCTGCTAGAGATGATGATTCAGCTGTAGGAAGGAGGCTGAGAAGATACTGAAGCTCTTTAATCCCAGAATCCGAAATCTTGTCCAAAAACAGTCCAGAATCCAAAACAACAGGAAGACCTGGATAAGAGAGACCTGACCGAAGGCCGAGGTCAGGGGGGTCAAAATCCAAAACTGAGAGAGGTCAAGGCAAGCAAACCAAAAAGGGTCACTGCACACAGATGAAGCAGGAGCTGCTGAAACAGGGTGGAACACAGGTGAAGGATTCAGGAACAGTTAGAAAACATCTTCAGTCATGAAGGATTTAACTTTTCTATAAAAATACATTTGTTTTTAGATAAAGTTTTTTTAATGTTTTTTTATCCAGTTTGGTTCTTCCTTTTATTTGTTTGCTCATCTGTCTGATTAAAAAAAAACCCAGTTTGCTGTAAATAAAGTTGTTTGTGATTTTCAGTCTCAGGTGGAGGACCGTCTGGACCGTCTGGACGATGTGATCCACGTTCTGAGGAACCACGCCGTGGGGTCGACGGCAAGCCTCATCTCAGACATCCTGCTCAATCCCCCCCACCATCCAGCTGCATCCCTACCCACCCCTAACAACGCCCCGGTGAGGAACAACAGAATGTGTGTGTGTGTGTGTGTGTGTGTATGTGACAGTGTGTGTGTGTGAGAGTGAGAGGAGAACAGAAGAGAAACCAAAGACAACACAGAATAAAAGTGAGGGGACGTGAAGAGGAAGAACATCCTGGTGTCTGTGAAAAGAAAAGTTACCATGGTTACACCACACATAGGAGGAACATAGCAGACAGGAATCACTGTGCCCACTGGTTACCATGGTTACACCACACATAGGAGGAACATAGCAGACAGGAATCACTGTGCCCACTGGTTACCATGGTTACACCACACATACTGTAGGAGGAACATAGCAGACATGAATCACTGTGCCCACTGGTTACCATGGTTACACTACACATAGGAGGAACATAGCAGACAGGAAACACTGTGCCCACTGGTTACCATGGTTACACCACACATAGGAGGAACATAGCAGACACTAATCACTGTGCCCACTGGTTACCATGGTTACACCACACATACTGTAGGAGGAACATAGCAGACAGGAATCACTGTGCCCACTGGTTACCATGGTTACACTACACATAGGAGGAACATAGCAGACAGGAAACACTGTGCCCACTGGTTACCATGGTTACACCACACATACTGTAGGAGGAACATAGCAGACATGAATCACTGTGCCCACTGGTTACCATGGTTACACCACACATACTGTAGGAGGAACATAGCAGACAGGAATCACTGTGCCCACTGGTTACCATGGTTACACTACACATAGGAGGAACATAGCAGACAGGAAACACTGTGCCCACTGGTTACCATGGTTACACCACAGCATTGGTTCCTTATTAAAATTTCAACATTGAAGTAACTTTATTGTCACTTCATTAAAACCATAAAATTCATTTAGCTTCTCAATCAGCTGTGTGTTTTATTAGTTACGTATGTTGTTGCATGCGTGTGTGTGTGTGTGTGTGTGTGTGTGTGTGTGTGTGTGTGTGTGTGTGTGTGTGTGGTGAGTACTGGACTAGAGTCCAGAGGTGTGTAACAGCCTCTTTACAGCTATGAAGCTGTTCCTCAGCCGATTGGTCCGGTTTTTGGAACTCTGTGTCACCAGATGGAAGGGTGGAGGAAGTGTGTGTGTCCTGGATGGGCGGAGGATTCTTCAAGGAACTGTTTGGACTTTTTAAAGGATTTGAACCTGAAAAACTTCCAAACAACTGGTTGCAGAGGCTGGGTTGGAGGCCTAGATGCGGTATGGAGGTCTGGGTGTGGTATGGAGGTCTGGGTGTGGTATGGGGTCTGGGTGTGGTATGGAGGTCTGGGTGTGGTATGGGGGTCTGGGTGCGGTATGGAGGTCTGGGTGCGGTATGGGGGTCTGGGTGTGGTATGGAGGTCTGGGTGCGGTATGGAGGTCTGGGTGTGGTATGGGGGTCTGGGTGCGGTATGGAGGTCTGGGTGCGGTATGGGGGTCAGGGTGTTGTATGGGGGTCTGGGTGCGGTATGGGAGTCTGGGTGTGGTATGGGGGTCAGGGTGTTGTATGGGGGTCTGGGTGCGGTATGGGAGTCTGGGTGTGGTATGGAGGTCTGGGTGTGGTATGGGGGTCGGTAGGGGGTCTGGGTGTGGTATGGAGGTCTGGGTGTGGTATGGGAGGTCTGGGTGCGGTATGGAGGTCTGGGTGTGGTATGGGGGTCTGGGTGCGGTATGGGGGTCTGGGTGCGGTATGGGGGTCTGGGTGCGGTATGGGGGTCTGGGTGCGGTATGGGGGTCTGGGTGTGGTATGGAGGTCTGGGTGTGGTATGGAGGTCTGGGTGCGGTATGGGGGTCTGGGTGCGGTATGGAGGTCTGGGTGTGGTATGGAGGTCTGGGTGTGGTATGGAGGTCTGGGTGCGGTATGGAGGTCTGGGTGTGGTATGGGGGTCTGGGTGCGGTATGGAGGTCTGGGTGCGGTATGGGGGTCTGGGTGCGGTATGGGGGTCAGGGTGTGGTATGGGGGTCTTGATGCGGGGGGTTGTTGGGTATGGATCTTTGCGATGTTCTTGACAAACCAAACTTTGAAAGATGATTAAGAATCCGTGTTTCCAGCATCTTAAAAGTTTCCATCTTTTCCTTTTTGAAGGTTGAAGTCATGAGCAGCCGTGTGCAGAGCCGCCTGCTGAACGGGCACCCGTACCCCCCCAGACAGCTCACAGGTTGGTTCTTCAGGTTGGTTTGCTTTGCATCAGTCTGAGCATGCTGTGGCTCCTGCAGGTGGACCAGGCCACCATGCTGGTGTGGAGCTGAAACTGGAGACCAGAGAGCGAGAAGAAATTATGCTCATCGGATCAGAGAGCCCCGGATCCGATGAGGAGAGCGAGCTGAAAACACAAGGAGAGAGCAGCACGAGGAGCAGGTGAGAGAAACTACCTGACCCTCTGAGCAGAGTTCAAACCCTCCTTAAAAAAGATCTGAGAAGAACCGGACAGGACGTCTGAATCATCTGTGATTTTATGAGATTATGAAGCTGTTTCTGGACAGTCTGACCAGTAGAGGGCAGAGTAGTGCTCTGACGGCTCTGCTTCCCGATGCAGCATCCATGAAGATGAAGAGCTGAGCCCCGAGCAAAAGGCCGAGCGAGAGAGAGAGAGGAGGATGGCCAACAACGCTCGAGAACGTCTGAGGGTACGAGACATCAACGAGGCGTTCAAGGAGCTGGGCCACATGTGTCAGCTTCACCTGAAGAGTGAGAAACCACAGACCAAACTACTGGTTCTCCACCAGGCTGTGG
>LR738544.1:33148225-33150725 GCA_902685375.1 Neostethus bicornis
ACACACACACACACACATACACACACACATACACATACACACACACACACACACACATACACATACACACACACACATACACATACGCACACACACACACACACACACACACACACACACATACACACACACACACACATACACACACACATACACACACACAAACACACACACACGTATGTGTGACCATGTCCACTAACAGTGTAACTGCATGTTAGAACATTTTTTTTTCTACATGTGTGTTTCCACCAGGACGCCCCCGTCTCCCCCACCTCCCCCCTTCCATTCTGGTGGCTTGGTTTCTCCCCCATCATTACCCCCCCCACCTCCGCAGCCCTCCTGTTCTGTGTGTGTGTACAGGTCATGCCGGCGTGCACACACACATTGTCAAGGTTTGGTAGCAATAAACGTTTTTTTTTTTTTTTTTCCAAATAATCTGAGTTCAAATAAAAGCTTAAAAACATCCTGAATTTTTTTTTTGCTCCATCATCATCTTTTTTTTATAAAACGGTCTCGTCTGTACCCTACCATGAAGGTCATGAAGGTCTGAAGTTTGTGTCCATTTAAAGATTTACAAAATAATTTAATCTCTTTAATTAAACTTTAAACTGTATAAAATAAATAAAGCAGCTCTCGTGTTTCTGTTGAAGATCATCACACACACGTTTACACACAACTTTTTACCAGAGTTTTTAGTAAAAACACACAAGCTGTTTATTTACAGTGTAAATATTAAAATAAACGCTTTCTGTGACACGTTAACCCCGTTTAACCCCTTCAGACCCACCGGACAAATAAACGAATGTTAAACGAAGTTTAAATAATTATAAATGTTTATATGATTACTTTAAATTAAACAGACATCGTAGATTCAAACTGGGAAAGATGGTTGTTTATAAAAGTAAACAAACACCCTGAAAGATGAATAAATAATAACAGGTTATAAAACTCTAGTTTCTTTGAGGTGAAAAGTATTTTTTATCAGAAATATTTCTATAGAAAACGTTTCTCTGCAGGTTCTGGATACCAGTATGAAGGATGACATCACACCAGTAGTCACGATGACACTGTGTGACACTGTGTGTGTGTGTGTGTGTGTGTGTGTGTGTGTGTGTGTGTGTGACTCTGTGTGTGACACTGTGTGTGTGCTGTGTGTGACGCTGCGTGTGACTGTGTGTGTGACTGCAGTCAGGCCAGAAGGACGTGAGGAAGAGGCAGCCATCATCCTGCTGCAGCTCCGGTAAGTTTCTGATCCACTCTGGGGGGTCAGGAGCCCCCTGATCCACTGGGTGATTCCCACCACCTCACACCTTCTTCCCGTCACATGGAGCTTATTTCCTGGAAACTTCCACCAAGGAAAAGAGTTTCAGGGCGTTCTCCAGCACATTAGGATGCAGAGTGTGGATGTCGAGGGTCCGCCTGGTTCTCACCTGCTGGATGACATCAGAACAACAGGACCTGATCCGGTGCCTCAAACGGACAAATCTGTGCGTTCTTTGATTTCTATGCAAATCAAGCCATTTCTGAACGTCTGGGAGTGTGTGGACTGTTTTATCATTTTAAAACAAGTCTGAAACTCCTAAAAAATAAAATATGGGGAAAAGTTCAAACTTGCAGTGAAGTGAGAAAGTGAACTGAGGACAGAGAAATGAAGGTTAGGAACGTAGATCCTGGTTACCATGGTGAGGGTAGGAACATAGATCCTGGTTACCATGGTGAGGGTAGGAACATAGATCCTGGTTACCATGGTGAGGGTAGGAACATAGATCCTGGTTACCATGGTGAGGGTAGGAATGTAGATCCTGGTGATCATGGTGAGGGTAGGAACGTAGATCCTGGTTACCATGGTGAGGGTAGGAACGTAGATCCTGGTTACCATGGTGAGGGTAGGAACGTAGATCCTGGTGACCATGGTGAGGGTAGGAACGTAGATCCTGGTTACCATGGTGAGGGTAGGAACGTAGATCCTGGTTACCATGGTGAGGGTAGGAATGTAGATCCTGGTGACCATGGTGAGGGTAGGAACGTAGATCCTGGTTACCATGGTGAGGGTAGGAACGTGGATCCTGGTTACCATGGTGAGGGTAGGAACATAGATCCTGGTTACCATGGTGAGGGTAGGAACGTAGATCCTGGTTACCATGGTGAGGGTAGGAACGTAGATCCTGGTTACCATGGTGAGGGTAGGAACGTAGGTCCTTTCTGTCGATCTCCCGCTCCGTTCTTCCCTCACACGTGAACAAGACCACAACATACTAAACTCATCCACTAGGGGTTAGACCCTCTGTCTGACCTAGAGGAGGCACTCCATCCTTTTTTTGGGCGAGGACTGGTCTCGGATTCGGCGGTGGTGATTCCCATTACATGTACAGTCAGTGTAGGACTATACAGAAGAAAACTGGAGCACATCATGGAATATAGATTGTTTATTAAGATAAACAAACATGGTTAATCAACATGTTTGAACTTGTTTTGAAACCGTGTGCCGTCGTGCAGCTGT
>LR738544.1:33155725-33273225 GCA_902685375.1 Neostethus bicornis
ACACACCTCATCTGGTCTCAAAGACTTCAGAAAGATAACCTCTTATCCGTTAGGGTAAACACACACCTCATCTGGTCTTAAAGACTTCATAAAGATAACCTCTTATCCGTTAGGGTAAACACACACCTCATCTGGTCTTAAAGACTTCAGAAAGATAACCTCTTATCCGTTAGGGTAAACACACACCTCATCTGGTCTTAAAGACTTCAGAAAGATAACCTCTTATCCGTTAGGGTAAACACACACCTCATCTGGTCTCAAAGACTTCATAAAGATAACCTCTTATCCGTTAGGGTAAACACACACCTCATCTGGTCTTAAAGACTTCATAAAGATAACCTCTTATCCGTTAGGGTAAACACACACCTCATCTGGTCTCAAAGACTTCATAAAGATAACCTCTTATCCGTTAGGGTAAACACACACCTCATCTGGTCTCAAAGACTTCATAAAGATAACCTCTTATCCGTTAGGGTAAACACACACCTCATCTGGTCTCAAAGACTTCATAAAGATAACCTCTTATCCGTTAGGGTAAACACACACCTCATCTGGTCTCAAAGACTTCAGAAAGATAACCTCTTATCCGTTAGGGTAAACACACACCTCATCTGGTCTCAAAGACTTCAGAAAGATAACCTCTTATCCGTTAGGGTAAACACACACCTCATCTGGTCTTAAAGACTTCATAAAGATAACCTCTTATCCGTTAGGGTAAACACACACCTCATCGGGTCTCAAAGACTTCATAAAGATAACCTCTTATCCGTTAGGGTAAACACACACCTCATCTGGTCTCAAAGACTTCATAAAGATAACCTCTTATCCGTTAGGGTAAACACACACCTCATCTGGTCTCAAAGACTTCAGAAAGATAACCTCTTATCCGTTAGGGTAAACACACACCTCATCTGGTCTCAAAGACTTCAGAAAGATAACCTCTTATCCGTTAGGGTAAACACACACCTCATCTGGTCTCAAAGACTTCATAAAGATAACCTCTTATCCGTTAGGGTAAACACACACCTCATCTGGTCTTAAAGACTTCATAAAGATAACCTCTTATCCGTTAGGGTAAACACACACCTCATCTGGTCTCAAAGACTTCATAAAGATAACCTCTTATCCGTTAGGGTAAACACACACCTCATCTGGTCTTAAAGACTTCATAAAGATAACCTCTTATCCGTTAGGGTAAACACACACCTCATCTGGTCTCAAAGACTTCAGAAAGATAACCTCTTATCCGTTAGGGTAAACACACACCTCATCTGGTCTTAAAGACTTCATAAAGATAACCTCTTATCCGTTAGGGTAAACACACACCTCATCTGGTCTCAAAGACTTCAGAAAGATAACCTCTTGTCCGTTAGGGTAAACACACACCTCATCTGGTCTTAAAGACTTCATAAAGATAACCTCTTATCCGTTAGGGTAAACACACACCTCATCTGGTCTTAAAGACTTCATAAAGATAACCTCTTATCCGTTAGGGTAAACACACACCTCATCTGGTCTCAAAGACTTCATAAGATAACCTCTTATCCGTTAGGGTAAACACACACCTCATCTGGTCTCAAAGACTTCAGAAAGATAACCTCTTATCCGTTAGGGTAAACACACACCTCATCTGGTCTCAAAGACTTCATAAAGATAACCTCTTATCCGTTAGGGTAAACACACACCTCATCTGGTCTCAAAGACTTCAGAAAGATAACCTCTTATCCGTTAGGGTAAACACACACCTCATCTGGTCTTAAAGACTTCATAAGATAACCTCTTATCCGTTAGGGTAAACACACACCTCATCTGGTCTTAAAGACTTCATAAAGATAACCTCTTATCCGTTAGGGTAAACACACACCTCATCTGGTCTCAAAGACTTCATAAAGATAACCTCTTATCCGTTAGGGTAAACACACACCTCATCTGGTCTTAAAGACTTCATAAAGATAACCTCTTATCCGTTAGGGTAAACACACACCTCATCTGGTCTTAAAGACTTCATAAAGATAACCTCTTATCCGTTAGGGTAAACACACACCTCATCTGGTCTCAAAGACTTCATAAAGATAACCTCTTATCCGTTAGGGTAAACACACACCTCATCTGGTCTCAAAGACTTCAGAAAGATAACCTCTTATCCGTTAGGGTAAACACACACCTCATCTGGTCTTAAAGACTTCATAAAGATAACCTCTTATCCGTTAGGGTAAACACACACCTCATCTGGTCTTAAAGACTTCATAAAGATAACCTCTTATCCGTTAGGGTAAACACACACCTCATCTGGTCTCAAAGACTTCATAAAGATAACCTCTTATCCGTTAGGGTAAACACACACCTCATCTGGTCTTAAAGACTTCATAAAGATAACCTCTTATCCGTTAGGGTAAACACACACCTCATCTGGTCTTAAAGACTTCAGAAAGATAACCTCTTATCCGTTAGGGTAAACACACACCTCATCTGGTCTTAAAGACTTCATAAAGATAACCTCTTATCCGTTAGGGTAAACACACACCTCATCTGGTCTCAAAGACTTCATAAAGATAACCTCTTATCCGTTAGGGTAAACACACACCTCATCTGGTCTTAAAGACTTCATAAAGATAAACCTCTTATCCGTTAGGGTAAACACACACCTCATCTGGTCTCAAAGACTTCATAAAGATAACCTCTTATCCGTTAGGGTAAACACACACCTCATCTGGTCTCAAAGACTTCATAAAGATAACCTCTTATCCGTTAGGGTAAACACACACCTCATCTGGTCTCAAAGACTTCATAAAGATAACCTCTTATCCGTTAGGGTAAACACACACCTCATCTGGTCTCAAAGACTTCAGAAAGATAACCTCTTATCCGTTAGGGTAAACACACACCTCATCTGGTCTCAAAGACTTCATAAGATAACCTCTTATCCGTTAGGGTAAACACACACCTCATCTGGTCTCAAAGACTTCAGAAAGATAACCTCTTATCCGTTAGGGTAAACACACACCTCATCTGGTCTCAAAGACTTCATAAAGATAACCTCTTATCCGTTAGGGTAAACACACACCTCATCTGGTCTCAAAGACTTCATAAAGATAACCTCTTATCCGTTAGGGTAAACACACACCTCATCTGGTCTCAAAGACTTCATAAAGATAACCTCTTATCCGTTAGGGTAAACACACACCTCATTTGGTCTTAAAGACTTCATAAAGATAACCTCTTATCCGTTAGGGTAAACACACACCTCATCTGGTCTTAAAGACTTCAGAAAGATAACCTCTTATCCGTTAGGGTAAACACACACCTCATCTGGTCTCAAAGACTTCAGAAAGATAACCTCTTATCCGTTAGGGTAAACACACACCTCATCTGGTCTCAAAGACTTCATAAAGATAACCTCTTATCCGTTAGGGTAAACACACACCTCATCTGGTCTTAAAGACTTCATAAAGATAACCTCTTATCCGTTAGGGTAAACACACACCTCATCTGGTCTCAAAGACTTCATAAAGATAACCTCTTATCCGTTAGGGTAAACACACACCTCATCTGGTCTCAAAGACTTCATAAAGATAACCTCTTATCCGTTAGGGTAAACACACACCTCATCTGGTCTCAAAGACTTCATAAAGATAACCTCTTATCCGTTAGGGTAAACACACACCTCATCTGGTCTCAAAGACTTCATAAAGATAACCTCTTATCCGTTAGGGTAAACACACACCTCATCTGGTCTCAAAGACTTCATAAAGATAACCTCTTATCCGTTAGGGTAAACACACACCTCATCTGGTCTCAAAGACTTCATAAAGATAACCTCTTATCCGTTAGGGTAAACACACACCTCATCTGGTCTTAAAGACTTCAGACGAGCAGTTTATTGGCCTTCAGATTAACACAGTTGGAAGAACTTGTAAGATTTTCCCAAACAGAAGGCAAACTGACTGACACACACACACACACACTCACACACACACACACAGATACACACACACACACACACACACAGACGCACACAGACACAGACAAACAGACAGACAGACACGCTAAACAAGCTATGATCTTCCGTAAAGCTCCTGCTTTGTTTCCAGGTGACTCCTGATTTACTGAAAGGACGACAAAAATCGTTTGGAAATCCAGCAGAAGACGCAACGAAACAAATCCTGTTTTCTTTCCTGAAGGACGGGTAGACGAAGCACATTATTCTGATCATGCCTCCTCATGAGGGTCACCTCACCTTCCCAGGTACGATCTGGGAGGGAACGCTTCTTTCCTTTTGGCCTGACCTTTGGTTTTCCTCTCAGGACGTCTGATGATGACGGCACCACACAGCGGAAGGTCAGCGTGCTGCTGGCGAGGATCCACCAGCTGAAGTGGAGGACGGCTGAGAATGTGGAGGAGGAGGTAAGACCAGACTGTGGGTTCACCCCGCTGACACCCTGCTGACACCCCGCTGACACCCTGCTGACACCCTGCTGGAGGAGGAGGTAAGACCAGACTGTGGGTTCACCCCGCTGACACCCTGCTGACACCCCGCTGACACCCTGCTGACACCCTGCTGACACCCCGCTGACACCCTGCTGACACCCCGCTGACACCCCGCTGACACCCCGCTGACACCCTGCTGACACCCTGCTGACACCCGCTGTCACCTGCTGACACCCCACTGACACCCCGCTGACACCCCGCTGACACCCCGCAGACACCCCGCTGACACCCCGCTGTCACCCCGCTGACACCCCACTGACACCCCACTGTCACCCCGCAGACACCCCACTGACACCCCACTGACACCCGCTGACCACCCGCTGACACCCCACTGACACCCCACTGACACCCCGCTGACCACCCCCCTGTACACCCCCCCTGACACCCCGCTGTCACCCCGCAGACACCCCACTGACACCCCACTGACACCCCGCTGACACCCCGCTGACACCCCACTGACACCCCACTGTCACCCCGCAGACACCCCACTGACACCCCACTGACACCCCGCTGACACCCCCCTGACACCCCCCTGACACCCCGCTGTCCGTCTGTGTTTAAATCTGTCTCTGCACATCTGCAGGACGACGACGGTCCTGCAGGAGAAGCATGCTTCTCTGGAAAAGCAGGTGTCCCAGTTAAACAGAAGCTGGAGATGGAGATAAGGTGAGGAGGGGGTCTCACCTGGATCAGGATGTTCTGCATCCATCACGGTGACGTTCTCTTCTCTCCACAGAATGAAATGACGTTAGCCAAAGCTTTTGAGAAGGCGAGATCTGAGAAGCAGAAAGTTCTGGAAGAACTGATGAAGAGTCAGACAGAGATCCGGAAACTCAGAGACGAGATGAAGAAGCTTCAAGTTGAACTTCTGTCCACCAATCAGGAGTAAGGACCGAAAATAACAGATGAAAACAATCTGAAAAACGTGACATATTTATTTTACTTTTTTTAACTCAAACATATTAAATCACATTTTTTAATTTGCGCCTCCTTAAAGAGGAAGTTGTGTTTTTCTGGGAAAATAAATCCTGTCTTTATGTATAAAATAATAAACACAGGACGTTATGGTTAGACTAACCCTAACCCATCAGCTCAGCTACAGGACTTTACAAGATCTATTTCTGATCAGTTTCACTTCTTCCCTCCTCCTCTCGCTCCCCGCTCAGTCCCAGCCCTTCACCGCGTACCTGACACAGTGTAAATATCTTAAAATGATATAAAGTGCATCAAGTCAGCAAAGTTCGTTTATAGTTTTATTTTGGTGCTTTATTTTGCACTTCCTGTTGGGACTGAGCATGAGCAGAAGACGTGCAGTCCAACACTTCCTGCTGATATTGAAATGTGTCCGTGACAGAAAACAAAATCTGTGGCAAAGAACAACCTGGTTTTTGAATGTTATGAACTGGAAAACCAGGATGAACCCATTTGACCCCACCTGGGTAAACTAGGCTAGACTAACGATGCTAGGCTGTGCTAGGCTAATCTATGCTAGGCTAATCTATGCTAGGCTAATCTATGCTAGGCTAATCTATGCTAGGCTAATCTATGCTAGGTTAATCTATGCTAGGCTAATCTATGCTAGGCTAATCTATGCTAGGTTAATCTATGCTAGGTTAATCTATGCTAGGTTAATCTATGCTAGGCTAATCTATGCTAGGCTAATCTATGCTAGGTTAATCTATGCTAGGCTAATCTATGCTAGGCTAATCTATGCTAGGTTAATCTATGCTAGGTTAATCTATGCTAGGCTAATCTATGCTAGGTTAATCTATGCTAGGCTAATCTATGCTAGGTTAATCTATGCTAGGCTAATCTATGCTAGGTTAATCTATGCTAGGCTAATCTATGCTAGGTTAATCTATGCTAGGCTAATCTATGCTAGGTTAATCTATGCTAGGCTAATCTATGCTAGGCTAATCTATGCTAGGTTAATCTATGCTAGGCTAATCTATGCTAGGTTAATCTATGCTAGGCTAATCTATGCTAGGCTAATCTATGCTAGGTTAATCTATGCTAGGCTAATCTATGCTAGGTTAATCTATGCTAGGCTAATCTGTGCTAGGCTAATCTATGCTAGGCTAATCTATGCTAGGTTAATCTATGCTAGGCTAATCTATGCTAGGTTAAACTAGGCTGGACTAATCTGTGCTAATCAATAGTTTAGCAATAGTTTAATCAAATAAGTTTGATTAAAATAAGCTAGGCTAATTAGCTGTAATTAGCGTCTAACATTTTCTTTGTCGTTAACAGCTTTAAAGTAAATAAAAACACGTTAAACTAAATATTATTATGAATGAAATTAAAAGTGTCATTTAAATAATCATTTTAATTTGTCTTGTCATTTTTTTAAAGGGTCTAAGAAAAGGTTTCAAAGTGTTTTCTTAACAGAGTTTGAAGATCAAGACGTTTAGACTTTCATCCAGAAATGATTTTCCATCCAGTGATTTAAAATCATTTCTGATTGTTTCATCACATTTATGATTTCTGATTGATTTCAGATCAATCATTTCTGGTGATTGAAATCAGATTGAAAATGAAAATCAATCTGATTATTGAAATCAAATCCTCCCATCGTGTATTCAGATAAACAACAGGTTGTTTTTGTCCACCATGCATTTAACTGTTAGCATTAGCATTTAGCTCAACATGAAGAAAATAAATCAGAATCACATCAATAATGTTTTTTACAAACTAAAAACCAACGTTTGTAAGAACATGATGGTTAGAATGCTCCATCTGCAGGTGTTCGCCTTCTTCTAACAACAATTAACAAATTAATCTGTTTAGATTAACGCATGTGAAATCAGAGCGGGAACGATCAAAGATGGAGATGAAGGATCTCCAGCAGCAGCTCTCTGAGATGCATGATGAACTGGACCGGGTCAAACACGGAGATAAAGACGGTCTTCTGAAGGTAAACTCAGTGTGTGATCTCCTGTGGTTGGAGCTTCTATGGGTGTGTTTGGAGTGCAGGATCTGGCCCGGATGCGGATGGAGTTCCATGAGATGCTGCAGCTGAAGATGGATCAGGAGGAGGTGCTGAGGCGGACAGAGAAGGAGCTGATTGGCCTGAAAGAGGCACTGAAGGACGAGGTTCGAACCCATGACTCATACACCGTCGCTCTGAAGGAGGAGCATGAAGAAGAGCTCCGCAAACTTCGGATGGATTTAGAGATTGTTAAACAGGTGAGGTTTTAATCGTGTGAGCTCATTGGTTTATCTTTATGAACAACACTTAGGATTGATAAAAATCCCTGTAACTATCCATAACTTCATAAATCAAACCTGCAACAAATCTCAACCAACTTGATCTCCATCCCACCCCAACCACGGCTCTACAACTCTTTACATGAATCATGTAGATAATGTGATATTGTAATCTGCTGGGTAATGTGTCCTCACAGACGGGTCCCCTGATGGGACGGGAGAAACGTGAATCTGAAGAGGCCAAGCTTCATTTGAGGGAGGCGATCCAGGAGAGAGAGAAGCTCAGAGGGCGAGTCAGAGAACTGACCAGCAAAGTGGATCTGCTGAGTCAAGAAGTCTTAGAGGCCAAGAACACCGAGAGAAGGATGGAGCAGAGGGCGGGGCAGATGGAGGTGACGAAGGAAAACTTTTTATTCTGAATGAATCTTTTCCAACATTGAATTTAACTTCACTCGGGATGATTTGGAGTGAACTCAGATTTCTGCTTCTTAAAAATAATAAAAGTGAAAAAAAGGAATTCCAGCTGAGATTGTTTAAATGTTTAAAATGTATCTACATGGAATAAAACAAAAACTACCAGAATGTTTCTGTAAGAGATGGATGGACGGATGGATGGATGGACAGATGGATGAACGGATGGATGGATGGACAGATGGATGAACGGATGGATGGATGGACAGACGGATGGACGGACGGATGGATGGATGGACGGATGGAGGAATGGAGATATGAAACTATTTTTTCTGGTTCCACAGAGAGAGAAACAGCAGATGGAGGAGGTTTTGGACGACGTGAGGAGGAGTGAAGAAGAGATGTCTCTTTCCAACCAGACGTTACTGATTCGGTTGGAGGACGTGCAGGTGGGTGAGTGGGTGGTGGTCTCAGAGACCCCGGACACGGTCACCATCCTTGTTTTTGTTCTCCCAGAGCAAAGTCAGCAAAATGAACCAAGAGCAGCGAGAATTGAAGGAGAAGCTGAAGGAGGAGAGGAGGAACGTGGAGGAGCTGTGGAAAACCAAAAGCCAGCTGGAGGACGAGAAGAGGCTGCAGGAGAGAACGATGGAGCAGCTGCAGAGGAAGGTGAGACCCACCCTCATCTGACCCCCACGTCCTGACCTGTCTGACCCTCTCTCAGCTCCTCCTTCTATACTCCATCATTATTCAGTCCCTCCAGGATTTCAACATGTTTTATTATTGTTTTGGTCTAAAATCTTTAAGTTTCACAGCAATCTTTCATGAAGTTGTATAAAAGATCCAGGTTCGAGTAGCTTCACAATTCTGAGTTTTTATTGGAGTTTAAAGAGCTGAGCTCCTTCATGTGGAGTCTTCATGGACGTGTGGAGCTGAGCTCCTTCATGTGGAGTCTTCATGGACATGTGGAGCTGAGCTCCTTCATGTGGAGTCTTCATGGACGTGTGGAGCTGAGCTCCTTCATGTGGAGTCTTCATGGACGTGTGGAGCTGAGCTCCTTCATGTGGAGTCTTCATGGACGTGTGGAGCTGAGCTCCTTCGTGTGGAGTCTTCATGGACGTGTGGAGCTGAGCTCCTTCATGTGGAGTCTTCATGGACGTGTGGAGCTGAGCTCCTTCATGTGGAGTCTTCATGGACGTGTGGAGCTGAGCTCCTTCATGTGGAGTCTTCATGGACGTGTGGAGCTGAGCTCCTTCGTGTGGAGTCTTCATGGACGTGTGGAGCTGAGCTCCTTCATGTGGAGTCTTCATGGACGTGTGGAGCTGAGCTCCTTCATGTGGAGTCTTCATGGACGTGTGGAGCTGAGCTCCTTCATGTGGAGTCTTCATGGACGTGTGGAGCTGAGCTCCTTCATGTAGAGTCTTCATGGACGTGTGGAGCTGAGCTCCTTCACGTGGAGTCTTCATGGACGTGTGGAGCTGAGCTCCTTCATGTGGAGTCTTCGTGGACGTGTGGAGCTGAGCTCCTTCATGTGGAGTCTTCGTGGACGTGTGGAGCTGAGCTCCTTCACGTGGAGTCTTCATGGACGTGTGGAGATGAGCTCCTTCACGTGGAGTCTTCATGGACGTGTGGAGCTGAGCTCCTTCACGTGGAGTCTTCATGGACGTGTGGAGCTGAGCTCCTTCACGTGGAGTCTTCATGGACGTGTGGAGCTGAGCTCCTTCATGTGGAGTCTTCATGGACGTGTGGAGCTGAGCTCCTTCATGTGGAGTCTTCATGGACGTGTGGAGCTGAGCTCCTTCACGTGGAGTCTTCATGGACGTGTGGAGCTGAGCTCCTTCATGTGGAGTCTTCGTGGACGTGTGGAGCTGAGCTCCTTCATGTGGAGTCTTCATGGACGTGTGGAGCTGAGCTCCTTCATGTGGAGTGGACGTGTGGAGATGAGCTCCTTCATGTGGAGTCTTCATGGACGTGTGGAGATGAGCTCCTTCATGTGGAGTCTTCATGGACGTGTGGAGATGAGCTCCTTCATGTGGAGTCTTCATGGACGTGTGGAGATGAGCTCCTTCATGTGGAGTCTTCATGGACGTGTGGAGCTGAGCTCCTTCATGTGGAGTGGACGTGTGGAGCTGAGCTCCTTCATGTGGAGTCTTCATGGACGTGTGGAGCTGAGCTCCTTCATGTGGAGTGGACGTGTGGTGCTTCACTATGGAACTAAAGATGGTGGACTGCTGGTGTTGTTCCACCACAGTGAAGGATCAACATGTGGAGCTTTTAGTTTAACATCTTATTAAGATTCATTGGAGCTTTTAGACATTGTTGCTATGGTAACCCACAGTCTGCCCAGCACAGAGCCAACTGTTGCGTGTCCCACCAAGCAGCTGTTCTGGCTCTACCCAACCAAACTTAGCACCACCTAGCAGCCGTTCAGAAGCTATTCAGAGCTCTCTCTTGGACTGCTTGGAGCTACCGGACACACAACAGGAGGTTCAAAAATAATCTAAATCTACGTGCTTGTTAATAAATGAGATCGTTCCCTGTTGGTGCCAAAAAAAACATGTTCAAGTATTTTATTTTACTGGACGACACACGGTGGCATCAACAGTGTTGCCCCTCCTTTATCCATCCATTCTGTCATTTAAATAGGATACAGGGGGGCGCACAAAGCACCCACACTGACTGACTGTGTGTGTGTGTGTGTGTGTCCGTCCATTCATCTGTTCTTCTCTGACACTTCTCACAACCAACTGAAGGTTTTTTAAAAAAACTACCGTGTTACTCAGTAGCAACTATGGATGAACTGATTAGGTCATCAGGTCAGAGCGTGTTTTTTCTCCTCCTGCTCAGATAAACAGCGTCCTGGAGGAGAGCGAGACCTCTACAGATCTGCTGCATGGCCAGCTGGAGGAGGTGAAGGAGAGGAGTGGACGGGAGGTGCTGGAGCTCCGGAAACATCTGCAGGAGAAAGGAGCGGAGCTGGAGAAATCCAGAATGACGGCCAGAAAACTGCAGGAGGAGGTCAGCGCATGTTCCTGACCTCAGGCCCCTGACCTCCCAGCACTGACCTCTTTGTTCCCCTTCAGCTGCTCCCTCTGGAGGAGGAGGTGAAGCGGAGCCGCAGGGATCTGCAGGAGGCGCAGAGGAGGAGCAGAGAGATGGAGCAGAAGCTAGAGGAGCAAGAGGAGCAGAACCAGAAGGCAATGGAGGAGCGAGAGCGCATCCTTAAGGTCACAGAGGTAAAAACATGGCGGTGGGTGTGTGTGGGAGGGTGAGGGAGGAGGACGAGGGGAGGGAGCGGTGCGGTGCGACCAGTACATGAAGTTTACACCAGATTACGGTTTAATTGTTTTTGGCATTATTTTAATAAAAAAAAGTCACGTTAAACTTAAAAAACAATTAATAAAAGAGATAAACAATTTAAAACAATTCATTAAACATATTTTTAAATTGTCCACTTCTCTGGTTTCATACTCGGATTTTTTCTGATCGATGCTTCTGAATTCTGCCAAGTTCATGAGATTTGATACCTCCACTGTCAGACCTGACCCCACCCGTGCTGTCCTGTGTGTGTTTCCAGAGTCGGGTGGTGCAGCTGGAAGAGGACCTGAGTGAGGAGCGGAGCGAGGCCGACCGCCTCATGGAGCGCCTGGACAAAAACAAAGAGCAGGTTTATTCTCTCCTCTAGCTGCTGGTTTATAATCTCAGACATTCCCTCCAGGTGACCATGTGAAGGTGGTGCAGGTGGTGCAGGTGGTAGAGGGACCTCCCTGTGTGCTCTGGGTGATGGTTCATGGTGTGTTTCAGATGGAGCAGATGAGGAATGAGCTGGTGCAGGAGCGAGCAGTCAGGAAGCATCTGGAGTGTGATAAGCTGAGCCTGGAGAGACAGGTAAAGTCCAAACGGACCACCTCCCTTCAAAATAAAACCAGAGAGGAAATCCCTGTGGAGATGAGCCATGATTCCTCTCTGATGGAACATCCAGACCATAATAGTACCTTGCCCTTCTGTTGGTCTCTGTCAGAACAAAGACCTGAAGAACCAGCTGAACCACCTGGAGGGATCCCAGAAGACCAACCAAGACTCCATCGTGTCCCGACTGAGCGGCCGGATCCAGGAGTTGGAGGAGAGGATACAGGTGGAGGAGAGGTAAGTCTCGTCTGTCTCAGCCTGGCATCGCTGATCTGACCAGCTCTGAGGTTACCACGACAACCTGATTTCTCAGAGACAACAACAACCTGCAACAAACGAACCGCAAACTGGAGCGTAAAGTCAAGGAGTTGAAGATACAAGCGGATGAAGAACGTATCAACCTGCAGAGCCACACCGATCAGGTAGACGTGAGGAAGACCCTCACAGGATTCAGACCTCAGGGTAACCCTCTCTCTGACCGGGCAGCTGACCCAGAGGCTGAAGACGGCCAAGAGGCAGATGGACGAGGCGGAGGAGGAGATGGAACGACTGGAGCACGCTAAGAAGAAGCTGCAGAGAGAAGTGGAGGAGCAGACGGAGACCAATGAGCAGCTTCAAGGCCAAATGAATGCTCTACGGAACGAGATGAGGTGATCCGCAGCACACACACACACACACACACACACACACACACACACACACACACACACACACACACACACACACACACACACACACACACACACATTGATCCACAGCACACACCCTGTTACTGCAAACACACACACACACACTCACAGAGTTTATTTAGGGAAGGTGGGAGGTGGAGGGAAACCAGACCTGGTGGTGATGCTGGGGTTCCCGGGCCGGGAAGGGAAGCACAGAAGGTGGAACTGAACAAGACGGAGAGACAACAAACGAACCAACAACGAGGCACAGGAGACCAGGATTAAATACAACGGGGGATAAGGAGACAAAGGTGTGACACACAAGGGCAGTAAACTAGGGAGGAACTCCGTGGGGAGAGGAACTAGGGCAAGATCCCCGTGGGGAGGGGAACCAGGGAGGATCCCTGTGGGAAGGGGAACCGGGGAGGATCACTGTGGGGAAGGAACTAGGGAGGAACTCCGTGGGGAGAGGAACTAGGGCAAGATTCCCGTGAGGAGGAACCAGGGAGGATCCCTGTGGGGAGAGGAACCAGGGAGGATCCCTGTGGGGAGAGGAACCAGGGAGGATCCCTGTGGGGAGAGGAACCAGGGAGGATCCCTGTGGGGAGAGGAACCAGGGAGGATCCCTGTGGGGAGAGGAACCAGGGAGGATCCCTGTGGGGAGAGGAACCAGGGAGGATCCCTGTGGGGAGAGGAACCAGGGAGGATCCCTGTGGGGAGAGGAACCAGGGAGGATCCCTGTGGGGAGAGGAACCAGGGAGGATCCCTGTGGGGAGGGGAACCAGGGAGGATCCCTGTGGGGAGGGGAACCAGGGAGGTTTGTCGTCATTTACGTAATTTCTGTTTAAATTAAATCATTTTATACCAAAGCAGGGTAGCACGGTGGCGCAGTGGGTAGCACGGTGGCCTCACAGCAAGAAGGTCATGGGTTTGAGTCCCGGGTGGGGACGCAGCTTGGAACACTGTCCTTTCTGTGTGGAGTTTGCATGTTCTCCCTGTGTCTGCCTGGGTTTCCTCCCACCCTACAAAGACATGCATTCCCTAGGAATGAGTGTGTGTGTGTATGGTTGTACCGTGTGTGGCCCCGCGACAGACTGGCGACCTGTTCGTGGTGTACCCTGCCCCTCGGCATGAATCAGCCGGGATGGGCTCCGGCACCCCCCGTCACCCCGTCAGTGATAGACGGATAAGAGGATGACTGACTGACTGACTGACTGACTGACTTTACCAAAATATTGTTTACAAACTGAATCAGATTAAATCTGATCATCATTCAATAAAATAACTTTTTTTTTTTTTTTACTTTTTAGTTTTAAATAAAGTAAATAGAAAAATGTGATTTCTGTTTTTTGGTTTCTTTTGTTTGCTGTTTGGGTTCTAAAACTTTTATGTGCTGTAGTAAGAACGTGCCAGTTCTGCTCAGATTCAATGAATTCGCACTAAGCATCGATCCGTCAGGGTCGAACGCCGCCTGAGTTATTTTCTGATTTAATTTAATCAGAAAATAACTCATTTTCATATTTTGGAATTTTGAGCTCAAAATGTAAGAAACCCACCCTGCTGTTCCTCTGAGACTGAGATTCTGTTTGTTTTTGTGACCAGACGAAGGAAGATGTCCTCCAGGGTGACGGAGGACGATCTGAACGTGGACGAAGGAGGATCAGACTGAGTTAGCCTCCGTGCTCCTGGTTTTAATCAATCAGTCTGTGTTAAACATGGTTAATAACTTGGTTAATAACTTGGTAAACTTGGTTAACATGGTTAACTTGGTTAACTTGGTTAACTCGGGTTGTTTTTGTCCGTGGATAAGCTGACTAACCCCTGTTGGTGGAGTTTGTTACTATATCTTAGATTTGAAAAGTTTTTTTTCTGAAAATGTGTGAAAATTTTGCCTTAAACTCAAAATAACATCAAAATGTATTAAAATGTTTTAATAAAACCTGTGATTTGAGGTTTAAAATGAAATAAAATTTGAAATGTTTCTGTGAGTTTGATTTAATAATAAAACTATAAGAAAGAAAAAAACAATGCTTTTGATTTTAATAAATCAAAGCTTTCCTGTCGCTCATGTGGAATCTGAACGTGATCAATAAGTGTATCTGAGTGGCTGCAGAGATCTGGATGGCCAGCAGTCCTGTCACTGGTTCACTGATACATGGACGTACCGAAGCAGACGAACATGAGGCACCACTGCGCTCTCAAACACGGAATATTTAAGGAATGTCTGGCTGAATTTCTGGGGACCTTTGTCCTGGTTGTGAGTAACTTTTTATCTGTAGTTTTTAAAGATGTTTGAACATTTTATAAACAGAAAAATGTCTTTTTTTTTTGGATTGTTCAGCTGTTCGGATGTGGATCTGTGGCCCAGACCGTTCTGAGCCGGAACACCCTGGGGGAACCCCTCACCGTCCACATCGGTTTTTCCGTTGGCCTCATGATGGCTGTGTACGTGTCAGGAGGAGTATCAGGTAAACCTCACAGACTCTTCCACATGATGCAGACCAGGATACCATGGTGGGTTTCTCTCCCACTGCTGAGATGTTTTTACTGTCTCAGGATCCACTCGTTAACCACAGAAAGTCTGGAGGAGCTCATGAACCCAAAACAGCTTAAAAACTTTCTTTTGTTTGCTGTTTGGGTTCTAAAACTTTTATGTGCTGTAGTAAGAACGTGCCAGTTCTGCTCAGATTCAATGAATTCGCACTAAGCATCGATCCGTCAGGGTCGAACGCCGCCTGAGGCAACGAATGTCCCACAAACATCGATCAGATGGCAGGCCGGCGCCGCAGCACAGGGTCCATGTTAGATTACCAGGTTCACTCATCTCAGACAGTGTTTTATACTTTTACTGTACAGAACAACAGGAAGGACAGAGAAGGAGGAAACGGGACACCTGGAGATGTTTCTCTTTGAATCTTGATGAGGTCTGTCTTACGTCACGGTGTTCTCACACTATGAATCTCTGGCTGATGAGAACCAGCTCCTTTCTTTAAATCCCAAACTGTTTTTACACACAAACCAACTAGAAAAACTTCATTTCTCTAAAAACAATCCACACAACGCTCCCACAGGTCCATACCCCCACCAAACTGAGGTTCACCTCACAGTCTGGACGTAAACATTGATAATCCAGGTCCTGGTCCGTCACACAGACCCTAGATTTATGTGATCACTGTGGTCAGATTTAACAGATAAATATGACTGTGCATCATCTGCAAAACATTTAAATGAATGTGTTTTCTGATTACGATTCTAAAACTGAACCCTGTGGGACTCCGTAGCTAACGTCAGTGCAAAAAGAGGACTGATCAGATAAACAGGATTTAAACCAGCAGCACCTCTGATGTCACAGGTTAACAGAACAGAACGTAAAAACAAACTTTTCCTGAATAAACTTTCTAAACACTGTCTTTAAATTCTCAATCTGGGGAATGGTTTCCAACACGGACCGTGTAGCATCTACAGAACTACAAACATGGAGGACGGATGCTTCTGTTCATTTCACACCATTATTTCTGTTCTCTGATTGGGTAGGACGTTTTCCCATCGGTGCAATAGTAAGATAATGCCTGCAATCCCTGACCTAGTTGCTGAGGGAAATTGACAGAAAGCACTAGGTGGCGTCAGCCTGGCTAGATGGTGCTTTAAGTGTTAACTAGAACTCTTTCAAGGAGTTTAAATTTGGTCTATCAATTCACCCCTCCTGCTGCATGTGGCCTCCGATGACCCCAGCACCCTGTTGTGTTTTCCAGGGGGCCACGTGAACCCCGCCGTGTCTCTCGCTATGGTGATTCTGGGAAAGCTGAAGATCTGGAAGTTTCCTTTCTACGTCATCTCCCAGTTTCTTGGTGCTTTTGCTGGAGCCGCCGCAGTGTTTGGACTTTACTATGGTGAGTTGTCTCACAGTGTTTAACGTCATCCTCAGGCTTTCAACACCTCCCTGCTCCAACACCTGACTCCACCCAGGCAGATCTACGAAGTCTTTCACTAGGGTTCATTACACTGAGTGTGAGGGTTGGAGCAGGGACACAATGAAAACCTGCTGACCCTTCTGGTTCTGAACGTGTCCTCTTACAGATGTCTTCATGGATTTCACCAGCGGGATTCTTTCTGTGACGGGGATCAACGCCACCGGACACATTTTCGCCTCCTACCCCGCCAGGCATCTGTCAGTGCTCGGTGGCTTCATAGACCAGGTGGGTCCCCTCACTCGCTCACCCTGAACCCCTCTAGTGCAGTGCAGACAGGAACCATGCGGCATTGATTGCCCCATTTAGCAGCCTGACCCATTTCCTGCCCTGTGTGATGCTCAGAGCTTTTTACAGCATTTTCATCTCTCAGGTTGCCGTGGAAACCAGAAATAGTGATATTCCCATAGAATGTTATCCCGATCTGTCAGAATGCTTCTTTCTCCTTGAAAACAGTCTGACCTCGCAGCATTGTGGAGCCACTAGGTGGCGCCAGCCTGGCTAACGGCATGCACCAGTTTCTCTGCTTATAACCAGACTGGTCAGAAAACACGTTTTGGACATCACCACAGTAGGGTCAGGGTTATTATCTATGTGTATGTGCTGAGGGAGGTGGAACATAGTCACAGTGTGGGGGAGTGGGCTACAAGGTAGGACCAGGATGTGGGAGGACCAGACGAGGACACAAAGGAAGGAAGGACACCTGGGAAAATGAGACACTGGTGGAAACAATAGGACAATTAGGACCAGCTGTGAGGAATTAGAGCAGAGCAAGAGGGGAGAGGGGATTGTGAAGGGGGAGGAGTTGGGAGACAGGGATGTTGCTCCCCCAGGTTCAGGCTTTGCTGTTGCAGGTGGTGGGGACGGGCATGCTGGTGCTCTGCATCCTCGCCATCATCGACGGAGGGAACATTGGAGCTCCAAAAGGCGTGGAGCCGCTGGCCATCGGCCTGATCATCATGGCCATCGGGGTGTCCATGGGACTGAACTGTGGCTACCCTTTGAACCCCGCCAGAGACCTGGGACCTCGTGTGTTCACAGCGGTGGCAGGGTGGGGCATGGAAGTGTTCAGGTACCGTAAATCTACATGTTTACTTCCACAACCCCCTCCGCAAAAAACATTACACCTGCCCGCCTTCTCTGTCTGCAGCACGGGGGATTACTGGTGGTGGATCCCAGTGGCTGGGCCCATGGTAGGGGGCGTGGTGGCGGCCGTCCTCTACTACCTGCTGATTGAGCTGCACCACCCTCACCTGGAGGTGGAGAAGCCCATCGAGGATGAGGAGGAGGACGAAGAGGAGGAGGAAGATGAGGACAGCAGTCTGAAGGACAAATACGAGATGATTGCAATGAGTTAGAGACACACTGAAACTGCACGGACAGGGGGAAGGGCAGGGGCCGACTGGGGGGTACAGAGGGGAGGCTGAAAGGGGGATGGACAGGAGGGGAAGGGGGGGTGGACCGGAGGGCAGTGGGATGGCAAGAGGGGAGGGTGGAAAAATATTTTTTTCTGTTCACTGTTTTTTTTTTGTTTAATTTTTTCTTTGTGTTTTCAGACACATGAAGCTCCTCCATCTTTTTTCCTCATCAGTTCAGTTTTATTTATAAAGATATCGATTTAATTCTGTATCAAATATAAAACACAAAAAAATACAATCTGACCCATTTCTGTCTGAGTTTAACTTCCAAATTCATCCAATACTTAATACCATTCCATTCCTTCGTCTTCCTCTTATCTGGTGCCAGGTCGCGGGGTAACAGCCTCAGACATGAAACCCAGGCTTCTCTCACCCCGGCTCCATCCTCCAGCTCACCCAGGAGGACCCTGAGGTGTTTCCTGTCCAGATGTGAGACATAGTCTCTCCAGCAGGTCCGGGGTCTGCCTCTGGGTCTCCTCCTTGTGGGATGGAACACCTCACCAGCGTGGGAGGCATCTTAACCAGATGCCCAGACCACCCCATCTGGCTTCACTCGAACTGGAGGAGCAACGGCTCTACTCCATGCTCCTCCTGGATGGCAGAGCTCCTCCCTCTGTCTCTGAATGACATCCCAGCGACCCTGCAGAGGAAGATCATTTCAGCCGCTTGTACCTGGGATCTCGTTCTTTCGTTTACCATTCACATCTGGTTACCATGGTGAGGGTAGGAACGTAGATCCTGGTTACCATGGTGAGGGTAGGAATGTAGATCCTGGTTACCATGGTGAGGGTAGGAAGGTAGATCCTGGTTACCATGGTGAGGGTAAGATAGATCCTGGTTACCATGGTGAGGGTAGGAATGTAGATCCTGGTTACCATGGTGAGGGTAGGAACGTAGATCCTGGTTACCATGGTGAGGGTAGGAATGTAGATCCTGGTTACCATGGTGAGGGTAGGAATGTAGATCCTGGTTACCATGGTGAGGGTAGGAACGTAGATCCTGGTTACCATGGTGAGGGTAGGAATGTAGATCCTGGTTACCATGGTGAGGGTAGGAACGTAGATCCTGGTTACCATGGTGAGGGTAGGAATGTAGATCCTGGTTACCATGGTGAGGGTAGGAATGTAGATCCTGGTTACCATGGTGAGGGTAGGAACGTAGATCCTGGTTACCATGGTGAGGGTAGGAATGTAGATCCTGGTTACCATGGTGAGGGTAGGAAGGTAGATCCTGGTTACCATGGTGAGGGTAGGAAGGTAGATCCTGGTTACCATGGTGAGGGTAAGAAGGTAGATCCTGGTTACCATGGTGAGGGTAGGAATGTAGATCCTGGTTACCATGGTGAGGGTAGGAACGTATATCCTGGTTACCATGGTGAGGGTAGGAATGTAGATCCTGGTTACCATGGTCAGATCAGCCTCTGTTTGCCTGAAAATGTTTGGTTTTGTTTTCTGAACCGTTTACGTCGTTTGGGGTCGCAGAGCCTATCCTGGCTGATTTCAGGCAGGATACACCCTGAACAGATCCCCAGTCTGTTGTAGGGCCACACACACACACACAACCATCCACACACACTCATGTGAGCACTTTCATGGTGGTCGGTTAACTCAGCATGCATGTTTTTGGAGAGTGGGAGCAAACTGCAGGAAACCCACACGTACACGGGTAGAACATGCAAACTGCACACAGAAGGGCCAGTGTTTCGAGCCTCGTCCCCAACCTAGGACCCATACCACTACCTTCCTGCTGTGCCAACCCCTGCACCACCCTGCTGCCCGGTGGAAATGTAGCCCATTAAATGATAAAAATCTGTGTGTAAAGTTTAAACTATAACCAGTGTGACCAGCAGTACACTAGTGTAGAAGAACCCATCCTGGTCGCTCAGCTGGAGCGTTTTCCTCTATTTTCTCTCTTTTTTTCAAACCGACTGCTTTAAAAAATCTTAGTTTGATGTTTTTCTGACTTTTTAAAGTTTAAAACTTTTTAAAATATTTTTTCTTCATTAAAATTTTGTTTGAATTTATTCACAAAAATTTGTCACATTAAAGTTTCTACAAACAATAAAAAACGTTTATTTAAGTTTGTCACAACTCACAGCGCGCGTGCGTGTGTGTGTGAGAGTCTACGAGTATGTGCGAGTAAGCGTGTGTGTGTGTACGTGACCGTGTGTGTGTAAAAGTGTGTGTGTGTTTTCTATGAAGAGGATTTTTTCACAGTTCTATATAACAGCAGCGCCCTCTATTGGTTCATCCTTAAACTGCAGGTTTGGCGCTCTGAAACGTCACTTATTTATAATGAAAAAAAAAAAATCTAATTTATATCTGAAATGTTATTTTCTCCAAAGTCAAGGATGTTAAAAACAATTTGTAAATAAAACTGAATCCTGCAGCAGGTCACGGCTCAATGTTACCATAGTAACAGTACAATAAGATAATAAAACGCGTTTCCTGTACGGAGCAGAGTGGCGCAGCGGAAGCGTGCTGGGCCCATAACCCAGAGGTCGATGGATCGAAACCATCCTCTGCTAGGTCTGATTTATTTTAAACCAAATCAGACAGAATCACTGGAAAAATCTTAATGTGGGATTAAAGTAATAATCAAAACAAAACAATCCTAATCCTTTCATTTATGATGAGAGATGGAAAAAAATACAAATTTATTGTTAAAAACTGGTTTAATTTAAACTGTTTCCTTCATTTGTTTCCTCATCAAAAACTTCCTCTGGACCTCCGTCTGGTGGTTCCACACTCAGCATCCTTCTTATCTCTCTGGTTCCTCCTACAGAGAACCTCTGACATGATGTTCCTGATCCTGTCCGTCCTGGTTCTTCTAACAGAGAACCTCTGACATGATGTTCCTGATCCTGTCCATCCTGGTTCTTCTTAGAACCTCTGACATGATGTTCCTGATCCTGTCCATCCTGGTTCTTCTTAGAACCTCTGACATGATGTTCCTGATCCTGTCCATCCTGGTTCTTCTTAGAACCTCTGACATGATGTTCCTGATCCTGTCCGTCCTGGTTCTTCTAACAGAGAACCTCTGACATGATGTTCCCGATCCTGTCCATCCTGGTTCTTCTTACAGAGAACCTCTGACATGATGTTCCCGATCCTGTCCATCCTGGTTCTTCTTACAGAGAACCTCTGACATGATGTTCCCGATCCTGTCCGTCCTGGTTCTTCTTACAGAGAACCTCTGACATGATGTTCCCGATCCTGTCCATCCTGGTTCTTCTAACAGAGAACCTCTGACATGATGTTCCCGATCCTGTCCATCCTGGTTCTTCTTACAGAGAACCTCTGACATGATGTTCCCGATCCTGTCCATCCTGGTTCTTCTAACAGAGAACCTCTGACATGATGTTCCTGATCCTGTCCGTCCTGGTTCTTCTTAGAACCTCTGACATGATGTTCCTGATCCTGTCCGTCCTGGTTCTTCTTAGAACCTCTGACATGATGTTCCTGATCCTGTCCATCCTGGTTCTTCTTAGAACCTCTGACATGATGTTCCTGATCCTGTCCGTCCTGGTTCTTCTTAGAACCTCTGACATGATGTTCCTGATCCTGTCCATCCTGGTTCTTCTTAGAACCTCTGACATGATGTTCCTGATCCTGTCCGTCCTGGTTCTTCTTAGAACCTCTGACATGATGTTCCTGAACCTGTCCGTCATGGTTCTTCTTAGAACCTCTGACATGATGTTCCTGATCCTGTCCATCCTGGTTCTTCTTAGAACCTCTGACATGATGTTCCTGAACCTGTCCGTCATGGTTCTTCTTAGAACCTCTGACATGATGTTCCTGATCCTGTCCATCCTGGTTCTTCTTACAGAGAACCTCTGACATGATGTTCCTGATCCTGTCCGTCCTGGTTCTTATTAGAACCTCTGACATGATGTTCCTGATCCTGTCCATCCTGGTTCTTCTTAGAACCTCTGACATGATGTTCCTGATCCTGTCCGTCCTGGTTCTTCTTACAGAGAACCTCTGACATGATGTTCCTGATCCTGTCCGTCCTGTTTCTTATTAGAACCTCTGACATGATGTTCCTGATCCTGTCCGTCCTGGTTCTTCTTAGAACCTCTGACATGATGTTCCTGATCCTGTCCATCCTGGTTCTTCTTACAGAGAACCTCTGACATGATGTTCCTGATCCTGTCCGTCCTGGTTCTTCTTAGAACCTCTGACATGATGTTCCTGATCCTGTCCGTCCTGGTTCTTCTAACAGAGAACCTCTGACATGATGTTCCTGATCCTGTCCGTCCTGGTTCTTCTTAGAACCTCTGACATGATGTTCCTGATCCTGTCCGTCCTGGTTCTTCTTAGAACCTCTGACATGATGTTCCTGATCCTGTCCGTCCTGGTTCTTCTTAGAACCTCTGACATGATGTTCCTGATCCTGTCCGTCCTGGTTCTTCTTACAGAGAACCTCTGACATGATGTTCCTGATCCTGTCCATCCTGGTTCTTCTTAGAACCTCTGACATGATGTTCCTGATCCTGTCCATCCTGGTTCTTCTTAGAACCTCTGACATGATGTTCCTGATCCTGTCCGTCCTGGTTCTTCTTAGAACCTCTGACATGATGTTCCTGATCCTGTCCGTCCTGGTTCTTCTTACAGAGAACCTCTGACATGATGTTCCTGATCCTGTCCATCCTGGTTCTTCTTAGAACCTCTGACATGATGTTCCTGATCCTGTCCATCCTGGTTCTTCTTAGAACCTCTGACATGATGTTCCTGATCCTGTCCGTCCTGGTTCTTCTTAGAACCTCTGACATGATGTTCCTGATCCTGTCCGTCCTGGTTCTTCTTACAGAGAACCTCTGACATGATGTTCCTGATCCTGTCCATCCTGGTTCTTCTTAGAACCTCTGACATGATGTTCCTGATCCTGTCCGTCCTGGTTCTTCTTAGAACCTCTGACATGATGTTCCTGATCCTGTCCGTCCTGGTTCTTCTTACAGAGAACCTCTTATTAAATTTGGTTTTTTAAAACCCAGAATCACAAAACAATCAACTCAATGAGCTTCAAATTGTAGATTAAAAAAAAAAAAGCAAACAAAAAAGAAAGAATGTAGAAACACAAAAAAATGAAGTAAACAAAAGCTAACTAAACAATTTCAGCACATTTCTGCCCAAAAATCCTCCATGATGGTGAAAAAAAATAAGAAAAAAATAAAAACAACAGTTCTGCCATCAGCGCTGCCATCTAAAAGGACCAACAGAAGATGGACTTCCTACGACAGCTGAAGAGAGTTAAGCTGCTGGCTCAGAGGATGGAGCAGTTCTACACCACCTTCATCCTCACCTCCTCCATCACCGTGTGGTACGCTGGTACCACTGCCAGGGCAAACAGAGACTACACCTCTTCCATCACCGTGTGGTACGCTGGGACCACTGCCAGGGACAGACAGAGACTACACCTCCTCCATCACCGTGTGGTACGCTGGTACCACTGCCAGGGACAGAGACTACACCTCCTCCATCACCGTGTGGTACGCTGGGTCCCCTGCCAGGGACAGAGACTACACCTCCTCCATCACCGTGTGGTACGCTGGGTCCACTGCCAGGGACAGAGACTACACCTCCTCCATCACCGTGTGGTACGCTGGGGCCACTGCCAGGGACAGAGACTACACCTCCTCCATCACCGTGTGGTACGCTGGTACCACTGCCAGGGACAGAGACTACACCTCCTCCATCACCGTGTGGTACGCTGTGGCCACTGCCTAGGACAAACAGAGACTACACCTCCTCCATCACCGTGTGGCACACTGGGGCCACTGCCAAGGACAAACAGAGACTACACCTCCTCCATCACCGTGTGGCACACTGGGGCCACTCTATAACACTCTTCATTCTTCTTTTTGTCTCTTGAGATGTTGTCTTTTATATTTATTATCTATTCTTTTTTTTATTTTGTTGTCCTTGAGTTCCTAAAAAGGTAACCCACCGTCACCTTCCTGACCGTCTATCCCTTATGGGGTTTCCGGAGCCCAGCCGGAGCTGATTCAAGGCAAGGGGCAGGGTACACCCAAAACAAGTCGTCAGTCTGTCGCGGGGCCACACACATACAACCATACACACACACACACTCATTCCGAGGGGCAATTTGGCACCAACCAATCAACCTCATATTCATGTTTATGTAGGGTGGGAGGAAATACGAAAACCCACGCAGACACGGGGAGAACATACAAACTCCACACAAAAAGGAGAGGGCTTCAAGCCCCGTCCCAACCCCAGACCTGAATCCATGACCTTCTTGCTGTAAGGCCACTGTGCCACCGTGCTGCCCATCCCTGAAAGAAATAAAATGACTTATTATTATTATTTAAAGGTCCTGAAACACTATGACCCCATCTCA
This sequence comes from Neostethus bicornis, assembly GCA_902685375.1. Classification (NCBI taxonomy): domain Eukaryota; kingdom Metazoa; phylum Chordata; class Actinopteri; order Atheriniformes; family Phallostethidae; genus Neostethus; species Neostethus bicornis. The sequence continues at coordinate 33,180,158 of LR738544.1, forward strand.
CCTGCATTTCTTGGTGAGCGTACCAGTAGATCATATTACGTCTCTATGCACTGCTAAACTATTATTCTATATGAATGTGTGAAGGATTTTATGCAGGTCTGTGGCCCAGAACAAATTTTCTCCCTGAGAAAAATCAAGTTTACTTTTTTACTGCAGATCGATATTTCTGTTCTGTCATCTTCCGCTTGTTCCGGGGCCGGGTCACAGGGGCAACAGGCTCAAACGGGCAGCCCAGGCTTCTCTCACACCGGCTGCATCCTACAGATCGATATTTTAACATTTTTAACATGCATGTTAAACATTTAGTTTTTTTCTACACTAGTTGGTTCAGTATGATTCACAATGTCGTCCACCCCTCTTCCTCCTCCTTGTTTCAGATTCCTGATGGATCCTCTGTGTTCCTGTCCTGTGATTGGTCAGACTGAGGAGGTCTCTGTGTTCCTGTCCTGTGATTGGTCAGACTGAGGAGGTCTCTGTGTTCCTGTCCTGTGATTGGTCAGACTGAGGAGGTCTCTGTGTTCCTGTCCTGGGCGTGGTCAGACTGAGGAGGTCTCTGTGTTCCTATCCTGTGATTGGTCAGACTGAGGAGGTCTCTGTGTTCCTGTCCTGTGATTGGTCAGACTGAGGAGGTCTCTGTGTTCCTGTCCTGGGTGTGGTCAGACTGAGGAGGTCTCTGTGTTCCTGTCCTGTGATTGGTCAGACTGAGGAGGTCTCTGTGTTCCTGTCCTGTGATTGGTCAGACTGAGGAGGTCTCTGTGTTCCTGTCCTGGGTGTGGTCAGACTGAGGAGGTCTCTGTGTTCCTGTCCTGGGTGTGGTCAGACTGAGGAGGTCTCTGTGTTCCTGTCCTGGGCGTGGTCAGACTGAGGAGGTCTCTGTGTTCCTGTCCTGTGATTGGTCAGACTGAGTAGATCTCTGTGTTCCTGTCCTGTGATTGGTCAGACTGAGGAGGTCTCTGTGTTCCTGTCCTGTGATTGGTCAGACTGAGGAGGTCTCTGTGTTCCTGTCCTGGGCGTGGTCAGACTGAGGAGGTCTCTGTGTTCCTGTCCTGTGATTGGTCAGACTGAGGAGGTCTCTGTGTTTGATCTACCATCAGGATGAAGAACATCTTCAGATTTCTTCAGATAAAAGCTGTAGAATAAAATAAGATCATATTTCATCATCAGTCTGCTCGTCCTGGGGGAGGGATCTCTCCTTCATGTGGATCCTCATCAGGTTTCTTGTTTTTTCCCACTGCTGGTTTTTTTTTTGTGGTGTTTCCTCACCATGAAGGAGGGTGTAAGGGCAGGAATGTACTGAAATTGTTCAGTTAGCTTGTGTTTAGTTCGTTTTTTAGCTGTATAGTTGTGTTTATACTTTTTGTTCTTTGTTTCTGTACTTTTTTGTAAACATTATATAAATTGAATAAACTGTTAAATAAAGTGTTTATGCGGCTTCAAATGAAGGAATCCTGCCTTTCAGCAGAAAACCAGTGTTTAAAACCCTCCACGGACATAAGATTTTAAACCTGGAACAAACTGTTAAATAAAGTCACTTATATAATCACACCAACAAGTTCTCACTTTCACAAAACGCGAACTCAACACGATTTCGCAATGATATTGGAAGTCCGGATTTTCTGAGGTGTCATTGAACGCGTCTGTAGATCTATAAACGTATGAATGCGCTTCACGTGCACGGATCTCATAGGCGGCCATGTTGTTTTTGATGTGTGTGTTTTGGAGATCTGCTGTAGCTAGCTGGATGTAACCTGGTTCCTTACAGCAGCTCTTACATCACTGCAGGCCGGGCTGCAGAGCAAAGCGGAGCGGCCTGATTCCAGAGAAATTAAACTGGTTCTAAAGAGCCTTTAATGTAAGCAGATTCACTTCAGGGCTCATGGCTGTGGGAGGCCGGGTCACTGGCTGCCTGACAGGCCGGGTCACCCGACAGGCCGGGTCAGACTGCCCGACAGGCCGGGTCAGACTGCCTCTCAGGCCGCTTCAGGGTGCTTGTCAGGCGGGTAGAAGCTGCTCGTCTCCCGCTGGCTGCTTTGGGCCTTGCTTTAGCCTCTATGCTAACAGTTAGCTGCTGAGTTTCTTTCTTTTATTTACATTTTATTTACTTTTTAAATAAATACTTATATTTATTCCAGTTAAACGTAATGTTTTCGTAGAGTTTTGAAGAAGTGATGTCATGATTTTAAAGGAATGTTTATCTGAGCTGTAGAAGTGACCTAGATAAACATTCACAGCTTTCTGTTCAGATGATTAAAAAAGTTTGATTAACGGATTAATTAACGGATGTTTTGTGTTAAATCAGACCGTAAAGATGTCCTGTCCATGTTCATCAGTGGCCAGACTGTTCCTCCACACAGCAAACAGAGGTAAACAACATGGATTTATTAAACCTTTTACTCCTTCAGACTGTTTTCAACACTAAGTTTATAAAATGTGCATCATTTATAAATTAAATAGAATATACTTTATTTATCCCTGAAGTGCTGCAGTGTTTCAGTAACACAATGTCATAATGTCATATGGTCTTATTATGGTCTGACATGGTACCATGTCTCATGGTCTTACATGGTACCATGTTACATGGTCTTATAAGTACCATGTCAAATGGTCTTATTTCAGAAACACAAGGTGTTTGAATGTTTTTTTTTTGTAAAGAAAACATTGGACAGAATAATTTAATGTCATTTATTTATGAATGAGTTACTGACAAAAAAACATGTTTTATAATGAACTCTATAATGTTTGACACATTCCAGCACGGTGGCGCAGTGGGTGGCGCAGTGGCCTCACAGCAAGAAGGTCGTGGGTTCGAGTCCCGGGTGAAGACGAGGCTTAGAACACTGTCCTTTCTGTGTGGAGTTTGCATGTTCTCCCCGTGTTTGCGTGGGTTTCCTCCGGGTACTCCGGTTTCCTCCCACCCTCCAAAAACATGCATGCTAGGTTGATTGGTTGGTGCCAAATTGCCCTTAGGAATGAGTGTGTGTGTGTGTGTGTGTGTGTGTGTGGATGGTTGTATGTGTGTGGCCCCGCGACAGACTGGTGACCTGTTCGGGGTGTACGCTGCCCTTCGCCTTAAAATTGACCGGGATGGGCTCCAGCACCCCCCGCAACCCCGAAAGGGACAGACGGATAAGAAGATGACTGACTGACTGACAGACATTCCAACTCTTTGGAATGTGTCAAACATAACCTTTTTATTTTAATCATTGGATGTTAGTTTGGCTGCATCGCACCGCAGCAGGCAGCCATGACTACACCAATGATAGGATTAACTGGGGGTCAGGTCAGGTGTTTTCTCCAGGGACACTTTATGAATGAGCTCATCGTAAATCAAACTTATCAGTCCAAAGATTCTACCACTGAGCTATGCCTCTTTTTAACTTCCTAAAATGGAAATTTAAATAAATAAAATAAATTCCTCTCTTCATCCCTCACCGTGCTGCACTCCTTACACCGCAGCAGGCTGCCCTTCGATGGCGCCAATGGTGGGAGAAGCGGGGGTTAGGTGTCTTCTCCAAGGACCCTAAACGTGCTCTCTGTGGGACACAAACCCGCGACCTTCCGGCCCGCGCGCAAACGCGCTAACCACTGTGCTGCCGTCTCCTCCTTATATAACATAATATAATACAGTTCTTTGCTCCCTGGCACTCCCCGCTCAACAGGGTCACGAGGGCTCCAGAGTCCATCCCGGCGTATTTCAGATACGCCGGTAGGTGGGAGACACCCCGAATAGGTCACCTGTCTGTTGGGGGGGAGTGGACAGGCAGGCACACAGACAGCCACCCAAACACTAATACCTGGGGGCAATTTGGTAGCAGCCAATTAACCTAATATGCATGTTTTTGGAGAAAACCACTCAAAATTCACACATACACAGGGAGAACATGCAAACTCCACAATGAAAGACCCAGTGTTTCAAGTCTCGCCCCCACTCTGGGACTTGATTCGTGATCAATACTCAAGAGTCTTGTTGGGGGAAGGATGGGGCGGTAGATCGACCGACGGATCAGCGTATGCAATAATTAGCACTGCTTCGATCCGTTATGGTGAAGAAAGAGCTCAGCCGGAAAGCAAAGCGCTGAAATTACATGTCGATCTATGTTCCTACCCTCACCATGGTAACCAGGATCTATGTTCCTACCCTCACCATGGTAACCAGGTTCTACGTTCCTACCCTCACCATGGTAACCAGGATCTATGTTCCTACCCTCACTATGGTAACCAGGATCTACATTCCTACCCTCACCATGGTAACCAGGATCTACGTTCCTACCCTCACCATGGTAACCAGGATCTACGTTCCTACCCTCACCATGGTAACCAGGATCTACGTTCCTACCCTCACCATGGTAACCAGGATCTACGTTCCTACCCTCACTATGGTAACCAGGATCTACGTTCCTACCCTCACCATGGTAACCAGGATCTACATTCCTACCCTCACCATGGTAACCAGGATCTACATTCCTACCCTCACCATGGTAACCAGGATCTACGTTCCTACCCTCACCATGGTAACCAGAATCTACGTTCCTACCCTCACCATGGTAACCAAGATCTACCTTCCTACCCTCACCATGGTAACCAGGATCTACGTTCCTACCCTCACCATGGTAACCAGGATCTACGTTCCTACCCTCACCATGGTAACCAGGATCTACGTTCCTACCCTCACCATGGTAACCGGAATCTACGTTCCTACCATCACCATGGTAACCGGAATCTACGTTCCTACCATCACCATGGTAACCAGGATCTATGTTCCTACCCTCACCATGGTAACCAGGATCCACGTTCCTACCCTCACCATGGTAACCAGGATCTACGTTTCTATCCTCGCCATGGTAACCAGGATCTACGTTCCTACCCTCACCATGGTAACCAAGATCTACGTTCCTATCCTCACCATGGTAACCAGGATCTATGTTCCTACCCTCACCATGGTAACCAGGATCTACGTTCCTACCCTCACCATGGTAACCAGGATCTACGTTCTTATAGTATCTACGCAGATGGATGTCATGCTTTGGTAACCTCTAGATTAGACCGATAGAATGATGCTAGATTTTAAACAAGCGCTAAATGTTACATCAAGAGAGTTAAATTTTAAATCTAGCGGCGCTAGGTCTGAAATCTAAGCGCTTGATGTAACATTTTGTTTGCCTTAACATCTAACACCCTTGTTTACGTGCGTGTATTCTCCCCGGTGGCTTTCCATATCGGTGCACACTGTTTATTTTGACAGTGTGCGCATCACGGAGACACACATTTTGATGAGAGCAGTGTTGTTGTATTCTCAACAAAGCCAATATATCCAGAGTGCGCCATCTAGTTAAGAAACATCAGAACTGCAGGTGAAATAAAACATAAACATGATTTATTTTATTTTTTTTAAGTTCGGCGGGCCGGATTAAACCGTGTAACGGGCTGTAGTTTGTCCATGTCTGTCCTAGACCATTCACCTGATTTCTATCTAAAATACCCTCAAATTAAAGCCGATGGTTTGTGGTTAAAGCACATCTTGTTCCTCTCATTTCAAATCCATTGTGGTGGTGTGTAGAGCCAAAAATGTTGGAATTGGGTCACTGTCCTAGTTTTTAAACCTGACAGTAAGTCTGACCACCTACTATCTTCTTGCTGTTGCAGGTTTGTCTTGCTCTCGGATCCAGTTTTTTTCACTGAGTCGACCGGGATCCAGAGAAGCTCACTTTCGTCCTCGAGTGCGTGTTAGGTCCTTTTCAGGAACTACTGTTTGTTATGCGTCTAAAGATGGGACGACGAAGGACGGAGGGAATGATGGTGGAAAGGTGAGAAATGTGTGCTAATGAGTTAAACACCTTCATGTAAACGAAATGATTCCCTCTGCCAAACAGAAAAGTGTGAGTGAGGGCAAGAGGCTGTCTGGTTCTGGAGGATCAGGAAAAGGTGGCAGCCAGCTCCGCTGCCCTAAATGTGGAGACCCCTGCACGCACGTGGAGACGTTCGTTTGTGAGTAAATCTGTTCACACACAGAATTCAGAGTCTACATGAGGACGATGAGAGCCAGATGATTTCTATCAGAATCCTAAATAAGAATCAAGAAGCTTTATAGTTGATGCCAATCATTTGGTCCCAGACTTTTTAATGTATCCTTGAGATAAAGAAAGAAAGACGTAAGACACCGGCTTCTGAGCCTCAGTAAACATCCAGCGTTTCCTCACGAAGGAGGAATCTTTCCTTCTGGGGTAGTTTCTCCGGTGGACCGTCGGGTCCTCCTGGCTGGAAATTTCCCACCTTAGTGATGTGGCTTTGGTTAAAAACAGTTTAAATTTTAGTATCCAGAGAGATTGTTAAATATTATTATTTAACCCTTTAACGGGCACATGTTTCTCTCCTCTTTTACTCTGAACACACACTTTCAGACTAACAGAAAACCTATTGAATAATATTGTTTTCTAACTTTTGTTTCCACGGACGCTTTTGGCCCTTTTGCCCGACAACTAGTACGGTCGATTTCGGCCGCTACACCCAGTACAGTAACCCTGTACTCAACACCCTCATTCCATTGTGTGGGCGTCGAGAACAAACATTTGCTATTTTCTCCTTTGAACACTTTAGTTCAGCCCTTATCAGCAGAGAAGGATCCATCTGGTTAGATTTTTAAAGGAAAACGACTGATAAATCTTTAAAATCACACAGATTGTACGACACAAACATGTCAGCAAAAACATCAGTAACTGGTTTCCTTCTCATTGACAGAAAGTCCAAAGTTTGCTCCTCTTCAGGTTTCCAGTTTTCATAATGTCTGTAAGAAGAGGGCGGGGCCAGGGTTACTGTGTCACAGGGACATCTCTACATGTATAGATTTTAGGCTGGTGAAACTTTCAGGATTCAGTGGACCAGTAAAGAATGAGAACATTACTTTAAAACTTTAAAAACTTGCAAGTATTTTACTGAAACAGAACGAGTAGAAACTAAACGTCTGAACATTTCCTGCAGCTTCCACACGATTCGTCAAATGTGAGAAATGTCATCACTTTTTTGTGGTCCTGTCGGAAACGGACTCTAAGAAGGGACTAAACAAAGAGCCGGAGTCTGCCGCCGAGGCAGTAAAACTAGCGTTTGCACAGAAACCACCCCCTCCCCCCAAGAAGGTAAGAAACTTTCTGGAAGATTCTGGATTTCTTGGTGTTTTAAAAGAACACTGTGGTGTTTCCTGCAGATTTATGCTTACCTGGACAAGTACGTGGTCGGCCAGTCCTACGCTAAGAAGGTGCTGGCTGTGGCTGTGTACAACCATTACAAGCGCATCTACAACAACATCCCTGCAGGCAGCCGGCAGCAGGTGGAGGTGGAGAAGCAGCCATCTTTAACTCCTCGTGGTCAGTGTTTCTTTTCCACAAATATCTTTTAATGTTGTGTCAAAGTTACTGTGATTAGAGCGAAGGGTGTCAGGGTGACAGGCCGAGCAGACTGGGGTGTAAAAAACACATGCAGCATAATGTAAATAAAAGCATCACATCAGGTGGAATTAGAACAAAGTTTTCTGAACCATGGCTCACTGTTTTTCACATGATGATGTCATCGTAAATGCTCCTCACTACCCAACATTTTTAACGAGTATTGGTTCATCTTTAATGGTTTTACAGTTTAGTACATCTAAAAAACGTAGATGTCCTCTGAACCAATCAGAGAGCGGAACACTCACTGAGTCAATGAAATGTTTCCAAACATTGATGCCCTGCAGAGGAAAGCAGAAGGGGGCGGAGCTGAAACTTAAACTCTTTAGTAACAGCTTGAAGGGAACACTGGTCACAGGTCGAGCGGACAGGAGGGGTGTCCAACTCTGGAGGTACGGTGTGCTGAAGGTTTTTATCGTGTTCCTGATTCATCAAACAGCTCATGAACATAAAGTAAAATCAACATTTTGGCTCTTTGATTCAATAACCTGGATCAGGTGTGTCGATGCACTCTTCAGGACACCAGAAGGCCCTCCGCGACTGGATTTGCACATCCCTGTGTTTGGGTCATAGGCCGAGCAGAGTGGAAGTGTTGGGGTCACACAGCCTGGGCACCGCAGCCCGTTGGCACCGCAGCCCGTTGACACCGCAGCCCGTTGACACCGCAGCCCGTTGGCACCACAGAACCATAGAATTCAGATTTATTTTTTACATTTGAAATATTTTTCTCATCTGTTTGTAAAACTGAGCGCAGACTGAATTCTGTCATAGTCTGTATTATTTGGCATTTGTTCAATAATTAGGTTGAGAGAGTTTAGTAATAATGTTAAGATAATAATAATAATATTGATGAAGTACTTTGATCCTCTCCCTGTAGAGCTAGAGATGAGAAGACGAGAGGATGAATACAGATTCACAAGTAAGTGACTCCTTATCTGGTTTTTCTTCTTATCAGCTCAAAATAAAACCAGCTGCTTTTATTCTTTTACAAGTTGTGCAAATGCCAAACTGTACAGACGTGTGGCTAGACCCCCCTCTGCCCCACACTACCACCCACATCTCTGTTAGTGCAGATTAAACCATCTTCATACTGGTTCCTCTGGTGGGTGAGGAGAAGAAAGCAGTCCCGGTAGAGAAGGATGAAGAGGAGACAGGGCCCCTGGAGGAGGAGGATGAAGAGGAGACAGGGCCCCCGCTGGAGGAACTGCTTGGTAAAATGTTTTCTTTATTGTTGCAGAGCTGCTGCAGATTGCGGGTATCAGTCCCCATGGCAACGCCCTCGGGGCTTCCATGCAGCAGCAGGCCAGTCAGCAGACACCCCAAGAGAGGAGGGGTGGTGAGGTGTTAGACTCCACCCACCCAGACATCAAGCTAGAGAAGAGCAATATCATCCTATTGGGACCCACTGGATCAGGTCTGTTTGAACGTTCTGGAGGTCCTGTTGTGATATGCTGAAGGTTCTCTGTTCCAGGAAAGACCCTGCTAGCCCAGACGCTGGCCCGTTGTCTTGACGTTCCGTTTGCCATCTGTGACTGCACCACGCTGACCCAGGCTGGCTACGTGGGCGAAGACATAGAGTCTGTTATCGCCAAGCTCCTGCAGGACGCAAACTACTCCGTAGAGAAGGCTCAGCAAGGTGGGAACGCCACATCTAAGACACCGCTCAGACCGCCAACACGTCTAAGACTGTTTACACCGCTCGGACTGTTTACACCGCTCAGACTGTTTACACCGCTCGGACTGTTTACACCGCTCGGACTGTTTACACCGCTCAGACTGTTTACACTGCTCGGACTGTTTACACCCCTCAGACTGTTTACACCGCTCAGAGTGTTTACACCGCTCGGACTGTTTACACCGCTCAGACTGTTTACACCGCTCAGACTGTTTACACCGCTCAGACTGTTTACACCGCTCAGACTGTTTACACCGCTCGGACTGTTTACACCGCTCAGACTGTTTACACCGCTCAGAGTGTTTACACCGCTCGGACTGTTTACACCGCTCGGACTGTTTACACCGCTCAGAGTGTTTACACCGCTCAGAGTGTTTACACCGCTCAGACTGTTTACACCGCTCAGACTGTTTACACCGCTCGGACTGTTTACACCGCTCAGACTGTTTACACCGCTCAGACTGTTTACACCGCTCAGACTGTTTACACCGCTCGGACTGTTTACACCGCTCAGAGTGTTTACACCGCTCAGACTGTTTACACCGCTCAGACTGTTTACACCGCTCGGACTGTTTACACCGCTCAGACTGTTTACACCGCTCAGACTGTTTACACCGCTCAGACTGTTTACACCGCTCAGACTGTTTACACCGCTCAGAGTGTTTACACCGCTCGGACTGTTTACACCGCTCAGACTGTTTACACCGCTCAGACTGTTTACACCGCTCAGACTGTTTATACCGCTCAGACTGTTTACACCGCTCAGACTGTTTACACCGCTCAGACTGTTTACACCGCTCAGACTGTTTACACCGCTCGGACTGTTTACACCGCTCAGACTGTTTACACCGCTCAGAGTGTTTACACCGCTCAGACTGTTTACACCGCTCAGACTGTTTACACCGCTCAGACTGTTTACACCGCTCAGACTGTTTACACCGCTCAGACTGTTTACACCGCTCAGACTGTTTACACCGCTCGGACTGTTTACACCGCTCAGACTGTTTACACCGCTCAGACTGTTTACACCGCTCAGACTGTTTACACCGCTCAGACTGTTTACACCGCTCAGACTGTTTACACCGCTCAGACTGTTTACACCGCTCGGACTGTTTACACCGCTCAGACTGTTTACACCGCTCAGACTGTTTACACCGCTCGGACTGTTTACACCGCTCAGACTGTTTACACCGCTCGGACTGTTTACACCGCTCAGACTGTTTACACCGCTCAGACTGTTTACACCGCTCGGACTGTTTACACCGCTCGGACTGTTTACACCGCTCGGACTGTTTACACCGCTCAGACTGTTTACACCGCTCAGACTGTTTACACCGCTCAGACTGTTTACACCGCTCAGAGTGTTTACACCGCTCAGAGTGTTTACACCGCTCGGACTGTTTACACCGCTCAGACTGTTTACACCGCTCAGACTGTTTACACCGCTCAGAGTGTTTACACCGCTCGGACTGTTTACACCGCTCGGACTGTTTACACCGCTCGGACTGTTTACACCGCTCGGACTGTTTACACCGCTCAGACTGTTTACACCGCTCGGACTGTTTACACCGCTCGGACTGTTTACACCGCTCAGACTGTTTACACCGCTCAGACTGTTTACACCGCTCGGACTGTTTACACCGCTCGGACTGTTTACACCGCTCAGACTGTTTACACCGCTCAGACTGTTTACACCGCTCAGACTGTTTACACCGCTCGGACTGTTTACACCGCTCGGACTGTTTACACCGCTCAGACTGTTTATACCACCGCTCGGACTGTTTACACCGCTCAGACTGTTTACACCGCTCAGACTGTTTACACCACCGCTCGGACTGTTTACACCGCTCAGACTGTTTACACCGCTCGGACTGTTTACACCGCTCAGACCACCAACACAGCCCAGATAACAGCTAACATGTTTGTCAGACTGGTTTAACGACGTGTCGTCTCCGTCCATGCTGCTCTTAACTGACTGTCTCTGAGCAGGTATCGTCTTCTTGGACGAGGTCGATAAGATCGGCAGTGTACCTGGAATACATCAACTCAGAGATGTTGGTGGAGAGGGAGTTCAGCAGGTTGGGCATCACACACACACACACACACACACACACACACACACACACACACACACACACACACACACACAGACACACACACACACACACACACACACACACGGACATGTTGATTCAATGTTTATTTCTAATTTTATGTAAATGTTTATTCTTTATGCAAAAATAACATTTTCTAAACTTAAAAACACACGTTTTGGACTTTAGAATAAACATCATAGAATAGTCATTAAATCCTAATGATTTATGAATCTTTATCAGGGGGAGGAGGGGGTGTAAAAGCCTGACTATTACTCATCCCTTCTCCCATACTGAGAAAGAACAGGCTTCATCTTTGAAATTTGACCTGCATGAAGGGAGCAGAGCGTCACGTCTGTAGACGGTCACATCATCTCTGATGTGGGTGCACGTTTGTTGTCATGTAGGACGGGCAAGACAATAAAAACCCAAAACAATTTTTTAAAAAACCACTGATGCCGTGGTGATAGATGTGAAACCCACACACTATGTGAAGTTATAAAACACCGAACAGAACTCAGTCCAACTTAAAGGTCGTTATAACGACAGCTTGAAATGATTTGTTTTGGTTTTAATGGAAACTTTCTTGTTTCATTTTGAATTTTTTTTTTTTTAATGTGGTGTCCATCAGCGTATTTTTCAGATTATGTCACATTTTTGGGGTAATTTATTTTTTGATAAAATCCAACATCAATGTCTTGATCATAAACTTGTCAAACGGGACGGGGGGAGGGAGGGGGCCCTCGTCCAATCCGGTCTCACGTTGTCCTCATTCAGATGCTTTTCAATGAACTTACGGAAACTGTCGACCTCGGCTTGGAAACCTGCTGGCAGTGGTTTTTGGAACTTCGTTGTCCTCGCTCTGATGCGGTAACACCAAGAAGGTCTCCTGCGAAGTCATTTATATTCATCTCCATGGCAACAACCTGGGCGTGGAGATGTAACTGCACTGTTACCAAGCCTCTACCCGCAGCACGTTGTGCATGCTTCCTGTGCCCTCCGAGCTTTTGGTCTGCGTCAGCTTTTTCCTTCTTTTCATTTAGAGTAACGTCCGCTTGAACAAGTCTCTAACTCCAAACTTTCTTTCTGCTGCTCGATGATCGTTTTCAGCTGCAGGTTTTTTTATTTGCAGTTTTTAAATCCGTTGAATAGGATTTTTTCTTTCTTTTCTTGCAAATTTGAAATGATCATCACAGGTCCAGACGTCACGTCACAGATCCACCTGACGTTTAATGTGAACAGATGATGATCACGTCTTAATAATTTCACACATAAGTCGCACCTCTGACCAAACTATGGAAAAAAAACATGACTATAAATCTGATAAATATGTTATGTCTTTTTCTGAATCAGAAACACGTCTCTTATTAAAACCACATTTCTGTCAAATTCTGAGGATTTTTATATAAAATAATTTCAAAAGGGCTTTAATTCTAGTGAATATTAATTACCGTATTTTCCGCCCTATAAGGCGCACTGCATTATAAGGCGCTACAGTAAAGGCTGTTCAACTTTGTCCTCTAACTGTGGCCATCTCGCTTTGTTCCGCGGAAACTCTGTTTTGTCTTGTTTACTTGGTGCAGCACATCCTCTTGCTTCCTCCACTTCCTCATCATTGATTCATTGATGTTAAACTCTGTCGCTGCGGCCAGAGGTAAGATCTTAAGCCCGAGCCCGACCCAAAATTCGGGTCGGGCTTCTCTCTCGCTGACTTTTTTTCTTTTTTTAAATAAATAATGTTTATAAAATGTAAACTAAAACGAGGTGTGTGTACTAAACTAAGGAATACTTGTTAAAAAAATTATTAATTTGGATAAAACAGAGAAGTAATGTTTTACTACTAAACAGGATCCGCAGAGCCAGCTCATGCTCTAAGCACGTGAACACCTCCTCTTAATTTGATAATCCTCTCCTGCGCACGTCTTTATTTTATTAATTTTGAACTGGTATCCCCGATATGAAGGAGTAAGAAGTTAAGGATAAACTAAATTGCTTTCATACAAACCCAAAAAGACTGGCACCTCGACGCTGAGCGGGCATTTAAACAGCTGGACTGGCTAAAGTGATGATCGCTATTTTATCATTTGTTTGAAAGACCGTCCCTCCTCTTCGCGCTAAGCAGGCCATTAGAGACAAGTGTGTTAGGGTCCGATAGTGTGATTTTTTTTTTTTTCTTAATTAAAAAAGCGTGTTCTTGAAAATGTCCCAATTTATAAATTTTTATAAATGATATATTTATAAAATATATCGCGGGCTCGGGTCGGGTTGGATTTTTTTTAGGCCCGATCTCACCTCTGGCTGTGGCTCTATTCCCGTGTTCTACTGCGTGACCGATCGCCTTGAGTTTAAACTCTGCGGTGTAACAGTGTCTCTTGGTAGGAGCCATTTCCGGGTCTTTACACAAACACACAAATGGAAATGAGACGCCCTTTCATGTATCCCAGCATGCACCGCACACTACTTCTTTTATGGGGGAAATGGAGTCGGCGGCTGCTTACCGCAGTTGCGACACCTGTTGTAGCTCAATATTAATCCATATATAAGGCGCTCCGGGTTATAAGGCGCATCGTGGACTTTAGAGAAAAATTAAGGTTTTTAGGTGCGCCTTATAGTGCGGAAAATACGGTATTTCGTGTCCTCTTCACTGTGAACACTGGATGAACTCTGCTCCGTCTTGTTTCTCAGGGTTTGCTGAAACTTCTGGAGGGAACTATAGTCAACGTGCCGGAGAAGAACTCCAGGAAGCTGCGAGGGGAAACGGTGCAGGTCGACACCACAAACATCTTGTTCGTAGCATCCGGGGCCTTCAACGGCCTCGACAGGATCATCAGCAGGAGGAAGAACGAGAAGGTAACAGACGTATTCAACCTGATCTTTCTAGAACTGATCGTAACGTTCTGCCTAACCCTCAGTACCTGGGCTTTGGGACGCCGTCCAATCTGGGGAAGGGGCGGCGTGCGGCGGCTGCGGCTGACCTAGCCAACAGCAGTGGCGAAACAGACACTGTGGCCGAGATCGAGGAGAAGGACCGGCTTTTAAAGCACGTGGAGGCCAGGGACCTGATAGAGTTTGGGATGATCCCGGAGTTTGTGGGTCGTCTTCCTGTTGTTGTTCCTTTGCACAGTCTTGACGAAGAGACGTTGGTCCGGATCCTGACCGAACCCCGGAACGCTGTGGTTCCTCAGTACCAGGCTCTGTTCAGCATGGACAAGGTGTGTGTTCTTTGTTTCCTCTTTACACACAGCGTTCCTCTCTCACCGTGTGTCGTTTCTTCCAGTGTGAGCTCCACGTAAACCAAGACGCCCTCCGGGCCATCGCCAGGATGGCTCTGGAGAGGAAAACCGGTGCTCGGGGTCTCCGATCCATCATGGTGGGTTCTGGGTTAAGGTTCCCAGGTTTCTCTGTCTTTACACTCTTTCTTTTGCAGGAGAAACTTCTTCTGGAGCCGATGTTCGAGGTGCCGCACTCTGACATCATGGCTGTGGAGCTGGACCAGGATGTCGTGCAGGGAAAGTCTGAACCTCGATACATCAGGTCAGCAACAACCCATCTTCTTCTCTTTTCAGCATGTCCCTCCAGGGGGCGCCACCTTCCATCTAATCCTGTCTCCTGCATCCTCTTGGCTTCATGTCCTCCTTCACTGCATCCATAAACGTCCTCTCTGGTCTTCCTCTAGTCCTCCTGTCTGGTGGTTCCTCTCTCTCCTCTGTACATGTCCAAACCATCTCAGTCTGACCTCTCTGACTTTAAAACCTCTAACATGTGCTGTTCCTCTGATCCTGTCCATCCTGGTCACTCCCAGAGAGATCCTCAGCATCTTCATCTCTGTTTCCTGTCTTGTCCTCAGTGACTCTGTCTCTAGAGCTTCTATCACACATCCTGCCTGCACACACTTCTTCACCTCTTTTCCATTTCTTTATGGAAACTGGATGTTTTTTACTCTAACATGAGAATTTTTCTGCATCCCTATCGCCGTGGCGACCCTTCTGATTCTGTGTTTGCTCCTATCACCATGGCAACGTTTCTATGTTTTTGGTTTCAGGGCTCCAGCGAAGGAGGCGACGGAGGAGGAGTACGATGGAGGGATGGAGGAGGAGAACTGGCCCCGTCAGGCAGATGCTGCTAACCACTGAAGCTGCTCCTGTTTGGACCTTTAATGAAATCTCAATCTGTGGGGATTGTTAACATTTTATCTTTATACAGATAAAGTCATTTTATTCCTCAAGTGTTTGTAGCTAGTTTCTCTGCCGCTGGAAACATTTTCTAAACTGTTCCAAACGCATTTTCTATTTTCAGCTGTTACAGAAAATAGAGCAGAAAAAAAAAGCTTGTGAACCTTAAATTTATTGTGATTGTTTAAAAAACTATCAAAATAAAATGTAAATCTGTTTACGTGCTTGGTTTAAGCAGTTAATCCGTTATGATTCCCTCCTCAGCGTTTCCGTAATCCCTCCTCTGACACGTGCACCCTGTTTTCCTCTGCCACCAAGTTAAGAATAAAAACCAGAGTATAAAATAAATTCTTATAAAGTCTCTGAAAGGAGCCGAAAAGTTCTGAACCTCTGAGAAAAAAACTCCTAAATAAAAGTTTCTGAGTTTTTAAAAGTGATAAACAAGTGTGACGTGATGTCAGAGGATTAGAGGAGATCATCTGATTCAGACATAGAGGTGTGTACGATCACCTGCTGCAGGTAAAGTAGAAGATGAACCTCCTGGAGGACGTGCCCTTCCAGATGCTGCTGTGGGAAACGCCCGCTATGCCGGACGTGGTCTTTCTGGACCACCGCCTCATCCTGCAGGAAACACAGGTTTTCTTTTCTAATCTTCGTTCAGGTTCTACGTTCTCGTACTGGTGACTTATTACAGGATGTTTTTCTAGAAGCAGTGATTTAAAAATGATGTAAAGGTGGGCGTTTAGGATGAGACGGTACCATGAAGGAAGAGAGCAGCTGGAGAGAAGGTGGAGGAGGGACAGACGTCTGATGGATGAATGAATCCTGGTGTAACCACCCATCAGTAACCTGGTGACATTATAGAACGCTCAAACACAAACCCAGTCTGTATTCAGTGGTCATCGTGATGCCTCTGATGAGCTTTTTATGGCTTTAGAGACCCCACATCTGGAGAGGTGAGCAGTAGAAAACAGATGCAGCTGAACGGGGACGAGACGGTTAAACCTGCTTTTCTCTGCTGGCTCCGGGTGGAAAGGTTACTCTGACCTCTCACATCGATCAGCTTTTAAACTCCTCCACTTTTAAACTGTTGAATCTGGACATGAGGCAGGATTTACAAACAGCTGCATCCCATTGGTGAGGCTGTGTCTGAAGTAGGAGGTGTCTACCCTGAGGGGGCTGTAATAAGGGCCAGGCTGCACGAGTGGAGAGCGTGTAAAAGAGAGGCCTTAAGATCATCTCCAGGGGACGGCCTACAGGACTGCAGAGCAGGCTGCAGTGCACGGAGTCAGAAATGTGACCCCCCACCACATGATCAGCTCCCTAAAACCAGAGCAGAGAGCTCTCAGACAGAACTGAGGAATCAGGACAGAATCTCAGACAGTCGCACTCTCACTTTAACAACAGTCAGACCGGATCATATGAAATAATATTTCATTTTTTATTTAAATTATGCTGAAATGTATTTGTTTAAACTGCAATAATAAATTTTAATAAATCAAAATTCAGGAACATATTCTTCAGGTAAAAAGATCCCAACATGAAGTTTTGATCTTCTCCATCAGCCTGCTCGGCCATGCCAGGGTCACTGGGATCAAAGACGTCCCACCAGTGAAAGGTCAAACATGTTTACAGTTCAGTTCCAGCATTCCCAGACAGAGTTCTTCCCAGACAGAGTTCTTCCATTCCCAGACAGAGTTCTTCCCAGACAGAGTTCTTCCATTCCCAGACAGAGTTCTTCCCAGACAGAGTTCTTCCATTCCCAGACAGAGTTCTTCCCAAACAGAGTTCTTCCATTCCCAGACAGAGTTCTTCCATTCCCAGACAGAGTTCTTCCCAGACAGAGTTCTTCCCAGTCACTGGTTCTGATCCAGCATGCAGTGAATCTGAAGGACCTGGGTTTGGGACTCGGTGAAAGGATTTGATCTCCAGGTGTTTTCTGATGCTTTCACATTGGAATCAGTTCATCTATAGAGGGATGAGAGTGATACCCATGGTGGGGGATGGCTGAGTAGGCCAGTGTAGTGGGGGTCGTCTCAGGGTGTGACTGTAAAGTACTGTTTGAACTCAGTGAAAAGTTAAGACGAACATTTGGCAGGAAATTTCTTCACATGCGTTCAAATTTAAATGAATTTATTCTTGGTTCTGACCCCCCCTCAAAAAGCTGAGCCTCAAGTCTCCAGAAAACAGCAGGCAGAGTGAGGGTGGGTGAGGGCCCACCCAGATGGTGCCCTGGGTGAGGGCCCACCCAGATGGGGTCCTGGGTGAGGGTCCACCCAGATGGGGTCCTTGGTGAGGGTCCACCCAGATGGGGTCCTTGGTGAGGGCCCACCCAGATGGGGCCATGAGGCCCTGGGTGAGGGCCCACCCAGATGGTGCCCTGGGTGAGGGTCCACCCAAATGGGGCCATGAGGCCCTGGGTGAGGGCCCATCCAGATGGGGCCCTGGGTGAGGGCCCACCCAGATGGGGCCCTGAGGCCCTGGGTGAGGCCCTGGGTGAGGGTCCCAGTGCTCCTCCTGCCTGCTGCAGTGTAGTGTTTTCCCGTCACACGGTGATCTGGATCTACTGGAAGATCTGGATCTACTGGAAGATCTGGATCTACTGGAAGATCTGGATCTACTGGAAGATCCACAGATTGTTTTGATTGATTTTATGATGTTTGTGTAAAAAAAAAGATTAAATCGTATTTATTTTTGTTTATTTGTATAAAATCCTTTTTTTTTTTTTTTAGAGACAGACTAAATCAAATCTGTCTGTGCTGTGATTGGTTGTTTCCTGTAACCATAGCAACCCACGCTGCTGTCCATCCCTCCCACCATGTGGGTTAAACCCCCCCTCTCCCACCTGGTGGATCATATTTTACTTCATGTTTTACAGACTTTGAGAAAAATCAGATTGATTTTTAAAGAAACAGGTTTTAATCTGGAGAAAATCATTAGATTAAAAATAAAAACTTATTTTTAACATTTTTTTTTATAAAAATCTACAAAGTGACCTCTGACCTGGACCAGTGACCTCTGAACTGCTCTGCTTGCAGTACGGCTTCGATCTGGAGAGGTGGGTCATGAGGGGTCAGCAGCCAGCCGGCCCCGCTCCGTCCTGCCCTCCATACTGGATGCTGGGGGAAACTGTGAGGGCCCCCCGGCCCCGGAGCTTCAGCCTAAACTCCGCAGACCGCTGGCTCCATCGTTTTATCAGCGACTCTGATGAGGAGGGGGTTCGGGGTACCGGCTCGCCTCAGCCCCCCCGGCTGAACGGCAAGAAGAGGTCACGCACCCTCTGCTCCACCGGCAGGAAGTACAGCCAGAACACGCCACCTGCTGGCCAGGCCACACCCAGACCCTCGTCTGCAGGACCTCTGGTCAGAAACCGCAGGAGAAAGGTGTGACACACACACACACACACACACACACACACACACACACACACACACACACACACACACACACAGTGTTCCTGAATGTTGCGCCCCATTCTGCAGGTCCTGGGTCCCTCAGCAGAGCTGCTGTCTGCGTTGAACCAGGATGAGAGGGACCTGCTGGAGAGCATCACAGAGAGGGGGTACCCGCTCCAAACCGCCATCCAGGCTCTGCAGAAGACCGGCTACAGGAGCCCCGATAAGGTAAAGCAGGGGTGACCGGGGTCTACGGGTACAGACTGATCCCCAGTGTGTAGACAGGAAGTCAACCAAACGACTTTCAGGGTATTTTTTAACGAGTTTTCAGACCCTCGAGTGACTTTTTATTTTGCAGCTTTTTCTAGTTTTATTTGTGATTTTTCGGAGCCTGTTTTCAATGAACAGCACCTGCTGCTGCAGAAGTCCCTCCTGAAGCACTGCGTGTGTGTGGAAAATGTCTGTGTTTGAGAGGATTTTGTCTGTGTGTGTGTGTTTACACTGGACGCGTAGATCTCAGGAGGTTCGATAAAAAGTAGGTCTTGGGACAAAAAAGAATGGGCACCCCTAAATAAAGGCTGCAGAGTTGAGGCTCCTACTTTTAGTCTGTGTGTGTGTGTGCGCAGGTTCTGAGGTACCCCTACCTTACGTCTGTGTGTGTGTGTGCAGGTTCTGAGGTACCCCTCCCTTACGTCTGTGTGTGTGTGTGTGTGTGTGTGTGTGTGTGTGTGTGTGTGTGTGTGTGTGTGTGTGTGTGTGTGTGTGTGTGTGTGTGTGTGTGTGTGTGTGTGTGTGTGTGTGTGTGTGTGTGTGTGTGTGTGTGTGTGTGTGTGTGTGTGTGTGTGTGTAGGTTCTGAGGTACCCCTACCTTACGTCTGTGCTTTGTGTGTGTGTAGGTTCTGAGGTACCGCTACATTACGTGTGTGTGTGTGTGTGTGTGTGTAGGTTCTGAGGTACCTGGTGGCCAGCGAGCGTCTCTGCAGGCTGGGTTACGATGACGCTCAAGTGGAAGAAGCTCTGGAGATGTTCCAGAACTGTGAGAGCAAGGTACGCTGTTTTCTATCCTGCAGAGTGACTGGGGTTACCGCTCTAAACACCCCGTTTACCCCCCTTTATCCCCTCCCCCCACACACACACACACCCGCTCCAGGCTGCAGAGTTCCTGCGTCTGCTCGCTCAGTTCAACGAGATGGGCTTCCAGCAGAACACCATCAAGGAGGTTCTTCTTGTTCATGAGAACCATCGTGAGCGTGCGCTGGAGGAGCTGATGACACGTATGGCATGATGTTTACTGGAAATCTTTATTTACAAATAAAAAAAAACATAAAAACCAGTCTGATTTCTGGTGATTGATTACAGCAGGAACCCTCACTGGTAGGTCACAGTAGAGTTCAGCAGCCCCACCTGTTCACTGGATTTGGAGGCTTTGGTCAGGTCCTTCTGCAGACAGAGGGGTACACATTAATGTCAGAACCCCTCAATCTGAGAGGGGGGGGCACGTTCAAACCAAACAAAAGATTTACCGAAAACTCAGAGTAGGATCCAGCGGTGAAGGTTTGATCCTGGGAACTGCTGCTGCTGGAGAGGGGTAGATTCTCTTTGTTCCTGTTCTTAGTGGGTGCGCCCTGCCAGAGGGAGGGGGTATAACCTCAGTCATAAACAGACAGATAAACTTTATTAATCCCTTAATTAATCCCACGTCGTTAGAAAACAATCACACCTAAAACGAATCTAATGGTTTTAAAGAACAGTGAATTATGGAGGAAAAAAAGTTTGTGGTCAAGCAAGGTCTCTCACTGACGCCCCCGTGTGGTAGAGATGAGCTTTACACCCAAATACATGTTTGTTTACTTCACACCAAACATAAATATAAATAAATAAATCCATCAATAAAAGAACTGGTTGATGGATGATTAAACCTAACATACGTGTTTATGAAGGAAACCCACACATACAGGGGGAGAACATGCAAACTACACACAGAAAGACCAGTGTTCTAAGCCTCAACCCCACTCTGGGACATGAACCCTGACCTTCTGGCTGTGAGGCCACCGTTCGGTCCTCAGGGGGTTTGTATTCATTCCTAATCCGTTTCCCTTTGGGGGGCGTTACCTGTTCACCCTGTGGGTAACATACCTTGCCGGCAGACGGTAGAAAGCCCCCTCCCTCTGTCTTGTTGGCAGACAGGGGGGCTCTGAGTGTGCCCAGGCCGGAAGGGGTGCAGGTTCCATTGAGCTGTAAGGAGCAGAGAGGGGGAGCGGTGAGCCGTGGCAAATCGTGAGGGGCAACAAAAAGCTCTAAAGTCTTTCTGTCTTCACACGTCAGAACAGAGGCGACCGGCACGTCGTCTGGACGGAGGCGACCGGCACGTCGTCTGGACGGAGGCGACTGGCGAGTCGTCCGGACTGTAACTCGTTCAAACTCTCACTGAAAGTTTCAGTCGTGTTGTGCTGCTTTTCTTTCAGCAGGTTCGTTTACCCGTGTTGTTTATTAAAGATGGGTGTGGACGGTCCTACCTTCCTGGCTTTGCCAGAGGATGGCGCGGCAGGCACTCTGCGTTTGGTGGGCGTGGTCAAGGTCGTTCCATACAGCAGGTCCTTCTGGGTCTGCTTAGATTTCTTGAGTTGCTGTGAAGGAAGGGGAGCGTTAGCATGGGTCACCCCGGCTCACCCTGGGGCTAACCCCGCGGCCCACCCCGGGTCCTCTCCCTCTCCAGGACTCACCCTCTCCAGCTTCTCCCTCTCCTTCTCTTCATGGTGCTGCTCCCACTGCTGCTCCACGTGCTCCAGGAACTTTTTACCATAAACCAGGAAGTCTGTGTGATGCTCCTCCTCCCAGGTCCTGATCTGCCCTTTCAGGGTCTTCTCTAACTGAAAGACCAAAACACCGTCAGAGGGCCGGCGCGTCACCGGGACAGGCGTGCCTCACCTTTGGCAGACTCTTCTGGAGCTCAGAGCGCTGCTTCTCCTCTTTCAGAAGGTTCCCTCCTCTGTTGTTAAACCGTGAGGGGTCGTTGGCTTTTCTCTGGAAGGAGAACAAACCGTAACGAAGGGGCTCCACCTAAAAGAAGACCGACCTGAAAGGACCTACATCCAGCTCCAGATAGAGGCTCCAGTTGTCCTGCCACTTGGTGACGCCGTTGAAGAGCTCCTGATGGTCCTCATAATGATTCTTCAGCTTCTTCACTTCAGCTTCGTGCAGCTCAAGGAGTTCCTCCGTGAAATGATCTGCAAGAAGAATTTAAACCTGCAGCCGTTTGTTCTCCTGACGCCCAAAGGTTTCACACCACCTACCGTCACGGTACGGCAGGAAGTCCTGACGCCGCTCGGAGCTGTAGAAACACTTCTCCCATAAGACCGCTATCTCTGCTCGGATAGCCTCCACCACCGTTTTGAGACTCTGCATCTTAAGCACCTCCAGGCGCTGCACCTCCTCACGCAGCTGGGCACAACAGATCCCGTCAGAACCAGCGCATCGGGCGGTCGCAGATCTCGACAGGACGCCGGCATGCGGACTACCGTACTTACCGCCATAATGTTCCTCTTCTTTGCGTGTAGCATGTGGTCAGCGAGGGCGTGGCGCTCCTGTACGGTGACCTGGAGACGCTCCCAAAGTTCCTCGACCTTCTGGCATAGGTCAGACCAGAGCTGCTCATTCTCGGCTTTGCTCGCCTGAAGCTGAACGAGAAAAAGCTGCTCAGCAAACATTTGAGTGTTTCAGAACTCTTACTGGATCACGTCCACGGGATTCTTTATGAGGTTCAACGAACAGACGATACTTTAAATAAAATCCAGAATAAGTTTATTCCACTTTAAGACCCAGAACTCTAAATCCAAGAAGACGGATCGTTTCCAACCATTTAAACACATACTGGATTAAAAGCCACCGTTTTATTTTAATAGTCCGGTCCTGAGTTCGACTTATACTCTGAAGAGACTTTTGTGAAATTAGTGACACATTTTTACCATTATTTTATGTTATTTTTACACTGAACCACTAGAGGGCGTTCTAAGGCTTTAAGCGACGTAGAAGAGGAAGCAGAAACTCGTGTAAAAGTGTCGTAAAGTCTCAGAAAATTATTGGAACCATATAAGTAGTAGTTTTTTCATAGTTTGGTCGGAGGTGCGACTTATACTGTGCTGTTTTGATACCAGGCACGTTGGTAACGTTGGTACACTTCTTCAGACTGTTGGTCTCTAGTTTAACACGACGTGTTTGTTTTAATCAAAAACTCGTTAATTAGAGCGAGCGTTCAGCTGAGATCGATTCACTTAAAAATTTTTTTATATATCTGTGGGAGACGGTGGATCAGCGCTAGAGCGTTCGCCCGCGAGCCGGAAGATCGCGGGTTTGATTCCCACTAAGACCACCGTCTAGGGTCCTTGGAGAAGACACCTAACCCCCGCTTCTCCCACCATTGGCGCCGTTGAAGGGCAGCCTGCTGCGGTGTAAGGAGTGCAGCACACAAATTTCCCCGGTGAGGGATGAATGGAATAGGGTCTTGTTCACGAGTGGGTGAAGGATGGAGCGGGAGATCGACAGGCGGATCGGTGCGGCATCAGCAATAACTGCATCGGTTCGTCGTGGTAAAGACAGAGCTGAGCCGAAAAGCAAAGCTCTCGATTTACAAGTCGATCTACGTTCCTACCGTCACCATGGTAACCAGGATCTACGTTCCTACCCTCACCTATGGTCACCAGCTGTGGGTGGTGACCGAAAGAATGAGAATGCGGGTACAAGTGGCCAAAATGAGCTTCCTCCGCAGAGTGGCTGGGCTCTCACTCAAAGATCGGGTGAGGAGCTCTGCCATCCAGGAGGAGCTCGGTGTCGAGCCGCTCCTCCTCCAGGTCGAGAGAAGCCAGGTGGGGTGTTTCGGGCACGTTTCACCGGTAGGAGACCAAGGAGCAGACCCCGGACCCACTGGAGAGACTATGTCTCACAGCTGGCCGGGGAACGACTTGGGATCCTTCCAGGTGAGCTAGAGGATGCAGCCGGGGAGAGAGAGGCCTGGGCTACCCGCTTGAGGCTGTTGCCCCCGCGACCCGACCCCGGAACAAGCGGAAGATGACGGAACGGGATGAATAGAGTAATTCATTTATTTATTTATTTGTGGTAAAAAAATAAAAAATCTTTTGATGTTCTGAGAGTTTCTACAGGCTGTAAGGTCAGGATCCTGTTTCCATAGAGACGCCCTGCTGCACGCACACACACACACACACACACACCTGTCGGTGGAAACCTTTCAGAGCGTCGATGTTTTCATCAGACAGACAGAAGGCCTCGTCGCCCCCGCTCATCACGTCCTCTTCAAAGCTGTTCTCGGGGCTCTGCTCCAGCTCCTCCATCAGATCCACAATCTGATTCTTGATGCTCGTGAACTCCTCGTGACGTCGTTCCTGTAAGCAAACCGTAATGAGCCGGATTCCTGCAGGACCCGGTCCCCCAGCCTCTAGACCCGGTCCCCCAGCCTCTAGACCCGGTCCCCCAGCCTCTAGACCCGGTCCCCCAGCCTCTGGACCCAGACCCCCAGCCTCTGGACCCGGTCCCCCAGCCTCTGGACCCGGTCCCCCAGCCTCTAGACCCGGACCCCCAGCCTCTGGACCCAGGACCCCAGCCTCTGGACCCAGACCCCAGCCTCTGGACCCGGTCCCCCAGCCTCTAGACCCGGACCCCCAGCCTCTGGACCCGGTCCCCCAGCCTCTGGACCCGGTCCCCCAGCCTCTGGACCCGGTCCCCCAGCCTCTAGACCCGGACCCCCAGCCTCTAGACCCGGACCCCCAGCCTCTGGACCCTACCTTCTCCAGACCCAGACTGTGCAGGTGTGCTCGGTAGCGATCCAGGTGCTGCAGGGAGGGCACAGGTGTGGGAGGGCTTGGGAAAGGAGGGGTACACAGGATGTCACACAGCTCATGGTCTCTGCTCTCCAGGGTTTTAAGCTCCTCCATCCTCTGCTCCTTCTGCTCCCTCAGAGCCTCCAGACGGCTCCGGCACTCCTGCTCCATCTGCAGGATGGAGCCTCCAGTGTCCTCCACCTGCACACACGTTAACCCCTTTATATATCCAGGTCTGTTTGACACTCGGCAGTAAGGTGTAAGTGGGAGGGGCTTCCTACATGTAAGAGGGTCTACCTGTGCAGCCTTACCTGAGGAGGGGGCAGCTGGAGTTCCTCATGCAGACTACAAAGTTCTTTAGTCCAGGACTCAATGTTTATCAACAATTTTTTTCTGAGTTGTTCTTCTTCCTGAATCATCAGCTCCAACAGACCCTGCATGGGGGGATAGAGGAGGAGGGGCCTGTTAGAGGGGCTCCACGTGGAGGCGGGGCCACACCGCCTTTCTAACCTTAAGGTGCTTGTGTACATCGTTGGTCCTACAGAGCCGCTGGTCCTCCGGGAAACCGATCTCTTCCCAAATATCCTGCAGCCTGACCAGCGCCCTGTTCAGGTACGCCACCGCCTCTGCTGCATGCGCCTCACTGCACACAGAACCACAGGCAGGATACACCCCGGTCAGTCAGACACTCTGAACCACAGGCAGGATACACCCCGGTCAATCAGACACACAGAACCACAGACAGGATACACCCCGGTCAATCAGACACACAGAACCACAGACAGGATACACCCCGGTCAGTCAGAGACTCTGAACCACAGGCAGGATACACCCCGGTCAGTCAGAGACTCTGAACCACAGGCAGGATACACCCCGGTCAGTCAGAGACTCTGAACCACAGGCAGGATACACCCCGGTCAGTCAGACCGGGGTGTATCCTGCACTCTGAACCACAGTCAGGATACACCCCGGTCAGTCAGGATACACCCCGGTCAATCAGACACACAGAACCACAGACAGGATACACCCCGGTCAGTCAGACACTCTGAACCACAGGCAGGATACACCCCGGTCAGTCAGACACTCTGAACCACAGGCAGGATACACCCCGGTCAGTCAGGATACACCCCGGTCAGTCAGACATGCTTTTATGGAGAAAGGGGGGGAAAAAAAAAGAGAAAACCCACACACACACAGGGAGAACATACAAACTCCACACAGAAAGACCAGCCGGAGACTCAAACCCCAGACTTTCTTGCTGTGAGGTTACCATGGTAACCACCGTGCCGCCCACTCTAAGTTTTATTGCAGACATTCTGTTTTCAGTTCATAAGGATCTCCGATCAGCGAATAGAACGACCTCCACCCGGTAGCGGCTCCAGATGGAGCTCCGCCCTGATCTATCAGACTCTCTGTTCTCTGATTGGACAGGAAATGTTCCCATCGCTGCCTAGAATCCCTGACCTAGTGGCTGGAGACAGTGAAATTGTGAGCGGCTTTTGTTTTTTCTAATTTATTTGTTCCGAGCCACACCAACAACGTGTGTGTGTGTGTTAAGGGTGTGTATTCTGTGTGTGTGTACGGTGTGTGTAGAAGATCGTTCTCTCTCACCTCGCTCTGTGTGTGTGTGTGTGTACGGTGTGTGTAGAAGATCGTTCTCTCTCACCTCGCTCTGTGTGTGTGTATTCTGTGTGTGTGTGTGTATGGTGTGTGTGTGTTCTCTCTCACCTCGCTCTGTGTGTGTATTCTGTGTGTGTGTGTGTATGGTGTGTGTATGGTGTGTGTGTATGGTGTGTGTGTGTTCTCTCTCACCTCGCTCTGTGTGTGTATTCTGTGTGTGTGTGTATGGTGTGTGTGTGTTCTCTCTCACCTCGCTGTGTGTGTGTATTCTGTGTGTGTGTGTATGGTGTGTGTGTGTTCTCTCTCACCTCGCTGTGTGTGTGTATTCTGTGTGTGTGTGTATGGTGTGTGTGTGTTCTCTCTCACCTCGCTGTGTGTGTGTATTCTGTGTGTGTGTGTATGGTGTGTGTGTGTTCTCTCTCACCTCGCTCTGTGTGTGTATGGTGTGTGTATATGGTGTGTATTCTGTGTGTATTCTGTATGTGTGTGTAGTGTATGTGTGTGTGTATTCTATGTGTGTGTGTGGTGTGTGTTCTGTGTGTGTATGGTGTGTGTGTGTTCTTTACACCTCGCTCTGTGTATGGTGTGTGTGTGTATTCTTTCTCACCTCGCTCTGTGTGTGTATGGTGTGTGTGTATGGTGTGTATTCTGTGTGTGTGTGTATTCTCTGTGTATATGGTGTGTATGGTGTATTCTGTGTGTGTTCTCCCTCACCTCGCTCTGTGTGTGTATTCGGTGTGTGTGAGTGTATGTATGGTGTGTGTGTGTATGGTGTGTATTCTGTGTGTATTCTGTGTGTGTTCTCTCTCACCTCGCTCTGTGTGTATATGGTGTGTGTGTGTATGATGTGTGTGTGTTCTCTCTCACCTCGCTCTGTGTGTATATGGTGTGTATTCTGTGTGTGTGAGTGTGTGTCTCACCTCGCCCTGTGTGTGTACGGTGTGTGTATGGTGTGTGTTCTCTCTCACCTCGCTCTCTGTGTGTGTGTGTATTCTCTCTGTATGTGTGTATGGTGTATGTATGGTGTGTGTGTGCGTATTGTGTGTGTGTATTCTCTCTGTATGTGTGTATGGTGTGTGTATGGTGAGTGTGTGTGTGTATTCTCTCTGTATGTGTGTATGGTATGTGTGTGAGTGTGTTCTCTCTGTATGTGTGTATGGTGTGTGTGTGAGTGTGTGTGTATTCTCTCTGTATGTGTGTATGGTGTGTGTGTGAGTGTGTGTGTATTCTCTCTGTATGTGTGTATGGTGTGTGTGTGTGTATTCTCTCTGTATGTGTGTATGGTATGTGTGTGAGTGTGTGTGTGTTCTCTCTCACCTCGCCCTGTGTGTGTACGGTGTGTGTATGGTGTGTGTTCTCTCTCACCTCGCTCTGTGTGTGTGTATTCTGTATGTGTGTGTGTATTCTCTCTGTATGTGTGTATGGTGTATGTATGGTGTGTGTGTGTGTATTGTGTGTGTGTATTCTCTCTGTATGTGTGTATGGTGTGTGTGTGAGTGTGTGTGTATTCTCTCTGTATGTGTGTATGGTGTGTGTGTGAGTGTGTGTGTATTCTCTCTGTATGTGTGTATGGTATGTGTGTGAGTGTGTGTGTATTCTCTCTGTATGTGTGTATGGTGTGTGTGTGAGTGTGTGTGTATTCTCTCTGTATGTGTGTGGTGTGTGTGTGAGTGTGTGTGTATTCTCTCTGTATGTGTGTATGGTATGTGTGTGAGTGTGTGTGTGTTCTCTCTCACCTCGCTCTCATCTTCTGCTTCTGAAGAAACAAACTTTTAAATTAAAACACGATTCAATTTTTCTCAACTTCCGCTAAATTTAAATTTGACTGGAAAGCGATGATTGGTTGTTTAGTCTGTGACGTCACCAAAGCAGTTCACTAGTCACGCAGCGCCGCCATCTGGTCTGGAGGTGAAAGTTTTTATTACAATAAAATAAATCTTCCTCTTTAACAGAGGATCACTGTGATTGGTCAGATTCTGTCTGCACACCACGCTGTATCCATGGAAACCAGCATGTCAACAAAAATCTGTTAGAAAAAAATAAAATTGATGAAATAAAAAAATCTTTTTATTCTGTTAAAAATAATAAAAAAATAGAATAAAAAAATAATAAAAAATGTTATGCTGCTGCGGCTCTCTGTTTCCCTCTGCCGGACAGACCCTGCAACAGCTCTCTGTCTCCCTCTGCCGGACAGACCCTGCAGCAGCAGCTCTCTGTCTCCCTCTGCCGGACAGACCCTGCAGGTTCTCGGACAGGCAGCCGCAGCTCAGCCTCCTGCGGGCCGCAGAATGCGCCTGTTTTCAGTGATGCAGGATAAAAGGGCAGAAAGCAGGCTTGTGATGATGCGCGTGCGTGTTTGCTGAATATTTATTGTAGTCCCGGATGTAAGATGGCCGCTATGAGGACTCTGACCGTAGCGGGTCTACTGCTGGCCTTCTGCGCGCTGGGGCTCCTCACCGTGGCCATCAGCACTGATAACTGGTATGAGACGGACGCACGGAGGCACCGTGAGCGCTGTAAGAATTATTCTAACAAGAGGAACGATCCTGGATACATCTACATCTCCAGCAGTAACCTGCCGCTGCGTGCGCGCGCCAGGCGGCACCT
This sequence comes from Neostethus bicornis, assembly GCA_902685375.1. NCBI lineage: Eukaryota > Metazoa > Chordata > Actinopteri > Atheriniformes > Phallostethidae > Neostethus > Neostethus bicornis. Next base: position 33,208,987 of record LR738544.1, read on the forward strand.
GCTGCCCCCCGCCCTGGCCATGGAGTCCCTCTGCAGCCGGCATTTTAATTCCACTGTCACCGGACTGTGGAGGAAATGTCACCGGGAGGGGTTCGACCTGGAGACGGAGGATCTGATCTTTAAAGGTGTGTGTGTGCTGTCCATGGTGCTGATGCAGCCCCCTCCCCCTGCTGCGGGTGTGGGGGGGAGCTAAGGCCTCTCTGTGTGTCCACGCAGGGCTGGTTCCACGGTGCACCCCCATAAAGTACTACTACTCCTCTTCGGTGCTCCCCAGAAACCTCCAGATCAACCTGACGAAAACCATCAGGCAGGATGAGTGGCACGCGCTCCGTGAGTCTTCCTCTTTCTGTGGTGGGAGGGGGGCTGGGGGGGGCTGGGTCTCCGTGACACTGTGTTTTTTCAGACCTGCAGAGGATGACCGCCAGCTTCATCGGCATGGCCGTCTCCATCATCCTGTTCGGCTGGATCATCGGTGTTTTGGGGTGCTGCCACGAGCACGACCTCATGCAGTACGTGGCCGGACTCCTCTTCCTCATGGGAGGTAAGACATTACCATCGATCACCAGCAGGTGGCGCTGTGCTGACCCGCCGTTTGCTTTCTTCAGGGACTTGCTGCATCATCTCGCTCTGCACGTGTGTGGCCGGGATTAACTTCGACCTGTCCCGGTACCCGCGCTACATGTTCGGCATACCGGAGGACATCAGCCACGGATACGGCTGGTCCATGTTCTGCGCGTGGGGCGGTCTCGGGCTCACTCTGCTGGCCGGCTTCCTGTGCACGCTCGCGCCCTCCCTGTACCCTCCTCACACACCGGTGGCACACAAACCCAGACAGGAGAATGGGTGTGTGTAACGGACCCTCCTCATGCAGGACCACTTGGACAGAAGCACAAACAAGCACGTGGATGTTTGAAAAGTGCATTTATGTTCTTACATATTTGTTCTAACGTGGACGAGACCCCCCACCAGAGAGACGAGACCCCCCACCAGAGAGACGAGACCCCCCACCAGAGAGACTCACACCTCCAGCAGAGCTTCTCCCGGAGGAGGAGTCAGCACCCCTGTTGTAAAGCTGTGGACGGAAGGTCATCGATTCCTGTCGTGGCGGTAACCCTGGTGAACCCCATCGATGCTGTCACGCTGAAGGAGTCTTACCAGACCCTCTCGGTCTGTGGGACTCCTGAGGCAGCCGACAGGTATCGATGAGCTTCAGTGGGCGCTGAGGCTCGGAGGAGTTCAGAAACAATGGAGAACGACTTTCAGACAAACTGAAGAAATCCACCAAACACTCTACGTGTGTGAGGTGGATTTGGAGAAACCATTTGACTGTGTCCTTCTGAGACCCCTGCCTGTTGGATGTGGGAGAGATGGGCGGTGGGTGGCTTCATGATCTCCAACTCTCACTGAACTGATTTGCTGCTGGGTGTGAAGCGGCTGGGACGCAAATCAGAGACCGTGGTCTTCATCTGGAAAAGAATGGAGTGCCCCCTGCAGGCCAGGGACAGGGTCCTGCCCTGACTGGAGAAGTTTAGGTATCTGTTCACACTAGAGAAAAGATGGAGCGGGAGAGCAACGGATCGGTGCAGCAATAATTAGGACGTTGCACCGAAAGAGCTGAACCGAAAAGCAAGGCTCTGGATTTACCAGTCCATCTACGTTCCTAGCCTCACCATGGTAACCAGGATCTACGCTCCTAGCCTCACCATGGTAACCAGGATCTACGTTCCTACCCTCACCGTGGTAACCAGTATCTACGTTCCTACCCTCACCATGGTAATCAGGATCTATCTTCTTACCCTCACCATGGTAACCAGGATTTACGTTCCTACCCTCACCATGGTAACCAGGATCTACGTTCCTACCCTCACCATGGTAACCAGGATCTACGTTCCTACCCTCACCATGGTAACCAGGATCTACACTCCTACCCTCACCATGGTAACCAGATCTACGTTCCTACCCTCACCATGGTAACCAGGATCTACGTTCCTACCCTCACCATGGTAACCAGGATCTACCATCCTACCCTCACCGTGGTAACCAGGATCTACGTTCCTACCCTCACCATGGTAACCAGGATCTACGTTCCTACCCTCACCGTGGTAACCAGGATCTACCATCCTACCCTCACCATGGTAACCAGGTTCTACGTTCCTACCCTCACCATGGTAACCAGGATCTACGTTCCTACCCTCACCATGGTAACCAGGATCTACGTTCCTACCCTCACCGTGGTAACCAGGATCTACCATCCTACCCTCACCATGGTAACCAGGATTTACGTTCCTACCTTCACCATGGTAACCAGGATCTACCATCCTACCCTCACCATGGTAACCAGGATCTACGTTCCTACCCTCACCATGGTAACCAGGATCTACGTTCCTACCCTCACCATGGTAACCAGGATTTACGTTCCTACCTTCACCATGGTAACCAGGATCTACCATCCTACCCTCACCATGGTAACCAGGATCTACGTTCCTACCCTCACCATGGTAACCAGGATCTACGTTCCTACCCTCACCATGGTAACCAGGATCTACATTCCTACCCTCACCATGGTAACCAGGATCTACATTCCTACCCTCACCATGGTAACCAGTGTGAAGGGTGACTGAAACAATAAGATTGCAGATACAAGCGGCTGAAATGATCTTCCTCTGCAGGGTGGCTGGGCTCTCATTCAGAGATAGAATGAGGAGCTCTGGTGGTGGAGCTGGGAGAAGCCAGACTGGGTGGTTGGGGCATCAGGATCTGCTGGAGGATGTTTATGATCAGAGACTTTATGACGAAATTGGTGTTTTTTTTTTTCTTCTTCTGCATCAAAATGTTTTATAAATAAAGTTATGAAAAACCTGAAAAAATCTGTTGCTTTACAAAGAGAGACAAACACCTCCTCTAGAACCTCCTTTGTACCCCATCTACACCTTCTCTACACCTCCTCTACACCTCCTCTACACCCCGCTGTCCCTCCTCTACACCCCCTCTCCTCCTCTCTCGTCCTCTCTCCGCCTCCTCATCTCCTCGTCCTCTGTTCTCTCCTCTTGATCAGACTTTTCTCAGTTTTTTTTTTCTCAAATCAAAGCTAAAATCTTTTTCTCTTTAAATTTGGGGTGAAGTTTTTTTTTTTTTCATTCCTTTAAACATTCCAACAAAAACCAGTAGCAATAAAAAGATCTGTGGTGTGGAGTCTGGGGTCCACATTCCTGAGCCCCTTCTTTTACTGACTGTGTGGAAACATTCTGCACAGGATGAGGACCCTCCCAGGAAAAACCAAAAACACTGGTAACGGATCCAGTCTGATGGGATCCGGTCTGATGGGATCCGGTCTGATAGGATCCAGTCCGATGGGATCCGGTCTGATGGGATCCGGTCTGATGGGATCCAGTCTGACGGGATCCGGTCTGGTGGGATCCAGTCTGATGGGATCCAGTCCGATGGGATCCAGTCTGATGGGATCCGGTCCGATGGGATCCGGTCTGGTGGGATCAGGATTTTTAGATCCCAGTTTTAGAAAAAAATTATTAAAAAAAAAACAGTTCATTCACGAGAAAAATAAAAAACTAATTAAAAAAGTTCTGAAGAGTCTCCGATTTGTTCCAGTCAGAACTTTTTACACACACACACACACACACACACACACACACACACACACACACACACACACACACACACACACACACACACACACACACACACACACACACACACACACACACACACACTCACACACATCAGATAGCATGTTTTTAAATCTAAAATAAACATATTAATCAAATCAATTTAAGTAAAAATAAAAATAAAATAAATCAAAGTTTCTAAAGTTAAAAAAAATGAGTTCTGTTTAAAAATAAAAGTTTGAATTCATTTTATAAGAAATATTTATTTTTTTTTACCAGAAAAGACAGTAAGATTATAGAAATCCTTTCTGGAGCCCCCTCCTCTCCGTGGGACCCTCCTCTAGGAGTCCACATGCAGGTACTGAGTCTTCAGGCGGCTCAGTCTGGTCCCATGGCTACGGACGATCAGAGCCAGCAGGTCCTGCTTGTCTCTGAGACCCAGAAGGATGTCCCTGCTGTCCCTCAGTGCCCCCCCCATGCCGGACACATGCTGGAGGAGGTGGGCATCCAGCTGCTGCTCCTCACTCCCCTCACTCTCTTTAAATTTTCCTTCCAGCTCCAGCAGGGACTTCTCCACATCAGAGAAGGCCTCACTGATCCCTGACAGTTCTCTCTCTAACAGCGTCCCGTAGCTCTGCTCTCCATCCAGGTCCTGCGCCACCGTGCGGCCGATGCGCTCCAGCGTGCGGGCCGAGTCCTCTGCCTGCATCCTGCTGAGCACCAGCTCCTCCCGGACCTCCAGCCCCTCCCGGAGCTCTGCAGACCCGCAAGGCGGCATAGAGGAGAACCTAAACAGCATCTGGCACTGCTCCGGGTCCACGGTCTCTTCGTAGTCTCCATCTGGAACGAAGAAGTGGTGGAAGGTTCCGTTGGACATCTCAGGCTGCAGGGGTCCGCTGTAGACCGCAGGACTGGGGGGCCACCATGAGGCCAGGATCAGCAGCAGGGGGACGGGGTCCATCATGCTCTCCTTCCTGAGGAGGATCTGCAGAGCTGGCCGGATGCACAGCAGTTTTCCTCATGTTACACAGTCTCCCCACATATGGAGTCAGAGGGGCCCCGCAACCACTCGCCTGTTTTTCTTTCCAAAGGGGCTGAAACGGCTTTTTTAAACAAAGAGCTTCAGTTTTCAGAAACAGCAGCAGGCTCCTCGGACCCTGAGCCACACCGCTCCGCCTACAGGGTGGGTCTCATTCTAGAATACACAGACCCCACCACCCCCCGCACCCCCCCGCCCCTCCATACAGCCCACTTGTTTTATTTTATTTACAGACAGAAAATGTTTCCAGATATGAAAGAAGAAGAGATTCCAGACGGAAAGCTGCTGCTGCTGCTGCTGCTGCTGCTGCTGCTGCTGCTGCTGCTGCTGCAGCTGCGGTGAGCAACATCTGGAGAACATCTCTGAGCTGCCATCATGATGGTCCACAGGAAATCCCACCAGAACCCCCCCAGTCCGCCAGCTTCTTCCTGGCACATCAATCTTCTTCCTGAATTCCTCACACTTCAAAACAATGGCTTATTTATATTCTCTTTTTGGTGGCGTCTCGCTGCCAGAGTGGGACTTCAAACTTGAATAGAGTCATGAAGCACTGTTCTTTCTGTGTGGGGTTTGCATGTTCTCCCTGTGTATGTGTGGGTTTTCTTCGTTTTCCTCCACAAACATACATGTTAGGTTGATTGGTTGCTAGGAATGTGTGTGTGTGTGTGTATGGTTGTCTGTGTGTGGCCCGCAATAGACTGGTGACCTATTGGTGTATCCTGCCTCTTGCCTGTGATCAGCTGGGATAGGCTCCGGTACCACATTACGGAGAAGCGGTTCAGAAGATGAAAAGAAAGTTTTTGTCCAGAAAAATCCTCCCAGTCCTGAAATGTTGTTTTGACAGTTGTTTATGTGGAGTCTGATCCATGAGGTGAGCCGACCGGGCCGACCGGGGCCGACCGGGGCCGACTGATAAACATCCATTCTGTTCTTGTTCCTTCCTGATGGTTTAAACTTCATGACCACTGTGATGGCTGCAGCATGAGGAAGGGTCCTCGTCTCAGCTTCAAAGAAACACAGAAATGAGAAACACATGGTGAGACTTCCCCACCGAGCACGCTTCTCTGGTCTCCATGACAACCAACAGAAAACATCTGGTTCACCAAAAAGAAAACAAACCAGGAATATCAGTCTGACACGTTACCATATGGTAGGTACCCCCACCCACATGGTGGGTGAGGGTATTAACATGGTGGTATGAACTGATGAGCCCGTTCAGCAGGTTGATAGATTTTAGGATTTATTGGGAAATTTGGTCTTTTATTTAGACCCGGTTTTTTATGTTTTCTTTTTCTCTGACGGCGAGTCAAAGGAGCCCGCCTAGAGCCTAAGGATGGCCTTTTGACCTTCTGGATTGGTAGCAGGGAGATTCTTGGGTCTGCCAGTGACTGAGTGAGGGAGCCACTGGGACCCTCCACTTAAAAAAACACCAGTTTCCTCCACAGTGTAGTTTTGGGGTCTCCTAGAAACATAAAGTCTGTGTGATCTGAATCCGGTGTTTATTCTCTGACTGGACCGATGGAGGTGTTTATGAAACGTGAGCCTGTGGCTGGATTGTTTACAAAGTAAATCTGTTCTGTCGTGTTTGTTATTTCTTAAACCAGCCGCTCCGATGAAAGATGAAAATGTTCCTTTCTTACTGTCGGACAGTGGGATGCTGCAGCTACAGAAACACAACAGTTTTTCTTTTCTTCTTCTGAACCACTTATCCCTGAGTCTATCCCGGCTGATTTCAGTTGAGAGGCAGGGTGCACCCAGGGTGACCACATGTCCCGCTTTTGTTTGTACCGTCCTGCTTTTTTAGGCTTCTGTCCCGGGTACCACATATTGTTATGTTCGACAGCCGTGATATGCAGGACAGGTCACCCTACCCTGAACAGGTCTCACACACACACACACACACACACACACACACACACACACACACACACACACACACACACACACACTCATTCCTAGGAACTACGTACTGTATTTCATAGCAACCAATCAACCTAACATGTATGTTTTTGGATGAAACCAGAGAAAACCCACACATACATGGGAGAACATGCAAACCACACACAGAAAGACCAGTGATTCAAGCCTCACCCCCACTCCGGGATTTGAACCCTGACCATCTTCGTGAGGCCACTGGGCTGACCACCGTGCAGCCCCTAACCTTTTGAGTTTGACAGGATGTTTTTCACCCTCTTGGTTCAGATTGATTCAGTCTGCTCGGTGTCGGTGAGGCACAAAACAGATCCTGAGTTTCTGGTGAGTCTGTGATTCGATCAGTCTGTTTTAAATTGTAGTAAATTATCTTCTAAGGTTTTCAAACTTCCTCCCAGCGGCTGGGGAACGGACAGACACCACAGCTGGACAGCCACTCCTCTTTCGTCTGTGGAGGTTTTATTTTCTTGTTCTATTTTATTTGTTTTTTATAGGATTTGGTTTGAACTTTTCTCTCTTTTTATTTGCAGGACGTCCTCAGGCAGCCTGGCGATCTGAGGACGTGGCAGAGGGGCTGCTTGCTGTTTTTGTCCTCTCACTATTTACTTTAGCAGAAAGTGTCGGTTTCCCAGTAATTCCTGAAATACTGGTCACCATTATGAGAGTCAAAAATCCAGACAAAGGAAAAAAAATTTATTCATTGAAAAATGAATCATCGTAGAAAAGATTTCAAAGTGGTTTCGAGACAGAATCAGAAAACTTTAAAAGTCCCAGAGGTCATTTATTTTACAGTTTTCTTTTGGCACAAAATCTCACTAAAAACAAAAGATAATAAAAACAACAATAAATAAACAATAAAAACACACCGTGGGTCGGACCGGTCCAGTTAAGAAATCCTTTACAAAAACACAGTTAAAGACCCCTTCATGTAAAATCATTACTAATTTAAAGTACAGACAGTTTGTAAACTGAACACATTGGATCACTGCTACACTACAGCCAGTAAAGCCTACAGGGCTGTTTCTCGAGCTGCTCTGGGCTTCTCTGATCACGACATGGTTCACCTCATCCCGGCATACAGACAGAAGTTGAAGCTTTCTAAACCTGCAGTGAGGACTTCCAAGAAGTGGACCAGCGAAGCTGTGGACGAGCTTCGTATGTGTCTGGACACAACAGACTGGGGTGTGTTCAGAGCTGCCACAGATAGTCTGGATGACTACACAGACACAGTGACGTCATACATACGATTCTGTGAGGACAGCATCATTCCATCGAAAACCAGGGTAAGATATAACAACGACAAACCCTGGTTCACACCCAGACTAAGACAGATCAGGAGGGAAAAGGAAGCAGCTCACAGAGCCAATGACAGAGAGAGCTACAAAGGCGCTAAGTACTGGTTCTCGAGAGAGGTACAGTAGGCGAGATCCAGGTACAATAAACGCCTGAAGGACCAATTCTCTGTCAATGACACCGCCTCTGTCTGGAGATCACTTCGGCAAATTACCAATTATAAGCCGAAAGCCCCACATGCTGCTGATGACTTACAGCTGGCAGAGAAACTCAACACCTTTTATGCCAGGTTTGCTGTCTCACTCTCCTCCCCCCTCACTGATCAAGTACCTTCAGACACTTTGAAGCCACTCCCACCCCCCACCCAAGTAACAACAGAGGTCACTCCAGCTGACCAGCCCTTCCCTCCACTGCTTTCTTGGTGACAAAACAGGATGTGCTCAAGCTCTTCCGCAAGCAAAACCCTCGGAAAGCTTCAGGCCCAGATGGTGTCTCCCCTGCCACCCTGAAACACTGTGCTGAGGAACTGTCTCCAGTTTTCACAGACATTTTCAACACCTCGCTGAAGACATGCCACGTTCCAGCCTGCTTCAAGCTGTCGACCATCGTTCCTGTCCCCAAGAAGCCCCGTATCACTGGACTTAATGACTACAGGCCTGTGGCGCTTACGTCTGTAGTCATGAAGTCTTTCGAACGCCTGGTCCTCCCTCATCTCAAGCACTTCACCTCTCCCTCTCTGGACCCTCTGCAGTTTGCCTACAGAGCCAACAGGTCTGTAGACGACGCTATCAACCTGGCCCTCCACTTCACCCTGCAGCACCTGGACTCCCTGGGAACCTATGCCAGGATCCTGTTTGTGGACTTCAGCTCTGCATTCAACACCATCCTCCCTACCCTGCTTCAGGACAAGCTCTCTCAGCTCAACGGGCCTGACTCCACTTGCAGGTGGATTACTGACTTCCTAACAGACCGGAGGCAGTGCGTGCGGCTGGGGAAGAATGTCTCCACCTCTCGGACTATCAACACAGGATCTCCACAGGGCTGTGTCCTCTCTCCCCTGCTCTTCTCCCTGTACACCAACTCCTGCACTTCCAGCCATGACTCTGTCAAACTGATCAAGTTTGCAGATGACACCACTCTCATTGGGCTCATCTCTGATGGCGATGAGTCGGCCTACAGGATGGAGGTAGACCGGTTGGTGTCCTGGTGCAGCAACAACAGCCTGGAGCTCAACGCTCAGAAGACAGTGGAGATGATCGTGAACTTTAGGAAAGTCACAGCTCCCATTACCCCCCTTGCACTGACAGACTTCTCCATCACCACTGTAGACTCTTTCCGCTTCCTCGGCACTACCATCACACAGGACCTAAAGTGGGAGCCATCCATCAGCTCCCTGATCAAAAAGGCCCAGCAGAGGATGTACTTTCTGCGGCAGTTGAAGAAAGCCAAGCTGCCCGCCCAGATGTTGGTGCAGTTTTACAGAGCCATCATCGAGTCCATCCTCACCTCCTCCATCACCGTGTGGTACGCTGGAGCCACAGCCAGGGACGAACACAGACTGCAGCGCATTGTGCGCTCCGCAGAGAAGATGATCGGCTGCAGCCTTCCATCTCTCAAAGACCTGTACGTCTCCAGGACTCGGGAGCGTGCAGGTCAGATAGCAGCTGACCCTTCCCACCCTGGACATGGACTTTTAATTTATTTTTTTTTCTTATGGAGTGTGAGCGGCCCCAGGGGGAACCGAGTCCGGTTCACCAGGATGAAAGGCGGCAACTCTGCCACAAGGCTATCACCCCGAGGATCCCATCAGGACAGGATGTTCTCCTCCTGATGATCCCATCAGGCTTAAAGAGAGTGAGCGTTTCCAGCTGCTGGTCTGGTGGATCTGTGTGTGTGTGTGTGGTCTGGTGGATCGGTGTGTGTGTGTGTGTGTGTGTGTGTGTGGTCTGGTGGATCTGTGTGTGTGTGTGGTCTGGTGGATCTGTGTGTGTGTGTGTGTGTGGTCTGGTGGATCTGTGTGTGTGTGTGTGTGGTCTGGTGGATCGGTGTGTGTGTGTGTGTGTGTGGTCTGGTGGATCTGTGTGTGTGTGTGTGTGTGGTCTGGTGGATCGGTGTGTGTGTGTGTGTGTGGTCTGGTGGATCTGTGTGTGTGTGTGTGTGTGTGTGGTCTGGTGGATCTGTGTGTGTGTGTGTGTGGTCTGGTGGATCGGTGTGTGTGTGTGTGTGTGTGGTCTGGTGGATCTGTGTGTGTGTGTGTGTGTGTGGTCTGGTGGATCGGTGTGTGTGTGTGTGTGTGTGGTCTGGTGGATCTGTGTGTGTGTGTGTGTGTGTGTGTGGTCTGGTGGATCTGTGTGTGTGTGTGTGTGGTCTGGTGGATCGGTGTGTGTGTGTGTGTGTGGTCTGGTGGATCTGTGTGTGTGTGTGTGTGTGTGTGTGGTCTGGTGGATCGGTGTGTGTGTGTGTGGTCTGGTGGATCGGTGTGTGTGTGTGGTCTGGTGGATCGGTGTGTGTGTGTGTGGTCTGGTGGATCTGTGTGTGTGTGTGTGGTCTGGTGGATCGGTGTGTGTGTGTGTGTGTGGTGGATCGGTGTGTGTGTGTGTGGTCTGGTGGATCGGTGTGTGTGTGTGTGGTCTGGTGGATCGGTGTGTGTGTGTGGTCTGGTGGATCGGTGTGTGTGTGTGTGGTCTGGTGGATCTGTGTGTGTGTGTGTGGTCTGGTGGATCGGTGTGTGTGTGTGTGGTCTGGTGGATCTGTGTGTGTGTGTGTGGTCTGGTGGATCTGTGTGTGTGTGTGTGGTCTGGTGGATCGGTGTGTGTGTGTGTGGTCTGGTGGATCTGTGTGTGTGTGTGTGGTCTGGTGGATCGGTGTGTGTGTGTGGTCTGGTGGATCGGTGTGTGTGTGTGGTCTGGTGGATCGGTGTGTGTGTGTGTGTGTGTGGTGGATCGGTGTGTGTGTGTGGTCTGGTGGATCGGTGTGTGTGTGTGTGTGGTGTATCGGTGTGTGTGTGTGTGGTGGATCGGTGTGTGTGTGTGGTCTGGTGGATCGGTGTGTGTGTGTGTGTGTGGTGGATCGGTGTGTGTGTGTGGTGGATCGGTGTGTGTGTGTGGTCTGGTGGATCGGTGTGTATGTGTGTGTGTGTGTGTGGTGGATCGGTGTGTGTGTGATCTGGTGGATCGGTGTGTGTGTGATCTGGTGGATCGGTGTGTGTGTGTGTGTGTGTGGTGGATCGGTGTGTGTGTGTGTGGTGGATCGGTGTGTGTGTGTGTGTGTGTGTGATCTGGTGGATCGGTGTGTGTGTGTGTGTGTGTGTGGTGGATCGGTGTGTGTGTGATCTGGTGGATCGGTGTGTGTGTGTGGTGGATCGGTGTGTGTGTGTGGTGGATCGGTGTGTGTGTGTGTGTGTGGTGGATCGGTGTGTGTGTGATCTGGTGGATCGGTGTGTGTGTGTGTGTGTGGTCTGGTGGATCGGTGTGTGTGTGTGTGTGTGGTCTGGTGGATCTGTGTGTGTGTGTGTGTGTGGTCTGGTGGATCGGTGTGTGTGTGTGTGTGTGTGGTCTGGTGGATCTGTGTGTGTGTGTGTGTGTGTGTGTGTGGTCTGGTGGATCTGTGTGTGTGTGTGTGTGGTCTGGTGGATCGGTGTGTGTGTGTGTGTGTGGTCTGGTGGATCTGTGTGTGTGTGTGTGTGTGTGGTCTGGTGGATCGGTGTGTGTGTGTGGTCTGGTGGATCGGTGTGTGTGTGTGTGGTCTGGTGGATCGGTGTGTGTGTGTGGTCTGGTGGATCTGTGTGTGTGTGTGTGGTCTGGTGGATCGGTGTGTGTGTGTGTGGTCTGGTGGATCGGTGTGTGTGTGTGTGGTCTGGTGGATCTGTGTGTGTGTGTGTGGTCTGGTGGATCGGTGTGTGTGTGTGTGGTCTGGTGGATCGGTGTGTGTGTGTGGTCTGGTGGATCGGTGTGTGTGTGTGTGTGTGGTGGATCGGTGTGTGTGTGTGGTGGATCGGTGTGTGTGTGTGGTGGATCGGTGTGTGTGTGTGGTCTGGTGGATCGGTGTGTGTGTGTGTGTGGTGGATCGGTGTGTGTGTGTGTGGTGGATCGGTGTGTGTGTGTGTGTGTGGTCTGGTGGATCGGTGTGTGTGTGTGTGTGTGGTGGATCGGTGTGTGTGTGTGGTGGATCGGTGTGTGTGTGTGGTCTGGTGGATCGGTGTGTGTGTGTGTGGTGGATCGGTGTGTGTGTGATCTGGTGGATCGGTGTGTGTGTGATCTGGTGGATCGGTGTGTGTGTGTGTGTGTGTGTGGTGGATCGGTGTGTGTGTGTGTGGTGGATCGGTGTGTGTGTGTGTGGTGGATCGGTGTGTGTGTGTGTGGTGGATCGGTGTGTGTGTGTGTGTGGTGGATCGGTGTGTGTGTGATCTGGTGGATCGGTGTGTGTGTGTGTGTGTGTGTGTGTGTGGTGGATCGGTGTGTGTGTGTGTGGTCTGGTGGATCTGTGTGTGTGTGTGTGGTCTGGTGGATCGGTGTGTGTGTGTGTGGTCTGGTGGATCGGTGTGTGTGTGTGGTCTGGTGGATCGGTGTGTGTGTGTGTGTGTGTGTGGTGGATCGGTGTGTGTGTGTGGTGGATCGGTGTGTGTGTGTGGTGGATCGGTGTGTGTGTGTGGTCTGGTGGATCGGTGTGTGTGTGTGTGTGGTGGATCGGTGTGTGTGTGTGTGGTGGATCGGTGTGTGTGTGTGTGTGTGGTCTGGTGGATCGGTGTGTGTGTGTGTGTGTGGTGGATCGGTGTGTGTGTGTGGTGGATCGGTGTGTGTGTGTGGTCTGGTGGATCGGTGTGTGTGTGTGTGGTGGATCGGTGTGTGTGTGATCTGGTGGATCGGTGTGTGTGTGATCTGGTGGATCGGTGTGTGTGTGTGTGTGTGTGTGTGGTGGATCGGTGTGTGTGTGTGTGGTGGATCGGTGTGTGTGTGTGTGGTGGATCGGTGTGTGTGTGTGTGGTGGATCGGTGTGTGTGTGTGTGTGGTGGATCGGTGTGTGTGTGATCTGGTGGATCGGTGTGTGTGTGTGTGTGTGTGTGTGTGGTGGATCGGTGTGTGTGTGATCTGGTGGATCGGTGTGTGTGTGTGTGTGTGTGTGTGGTGGATCGGTGTGTGTGTGATCTGGTGGATCGGTGTGTGTGTGTGGTGGATCGGTGTGTGTGTGTGTGTGGTGGATCGGTGTGTGTGTGATCTGGTGGATCGGTGTGTGTGTGTGTGTGTGTGTGTGGTGGATCGGTGTGTGTGTGATCTGGTGGATCGGTGTGTGTGTGTGTGTGGGTGTGTGGTGGATCGGTGTGTGTGTGATCTGGTGGATCGGTGTGTGTGTGTGTGTGTGTGTGGTGGATCGGTGTGTGTGTGTGTGTGTGTGTGGTGGATCGGTGTGTGTGTGTGTGTGTGTGTGTGTGTGTGGTGGATCGGTGTGTGTGTGTGTGTGTGTGTGTGGTGGATCGGTGTGTGTGTGTGTGTGGTGGATCGGTGTGTGTGTGTGTGTGTGTGTGTGGTGGATCGGTGTGTGTGTGATCTGGTGGATCGGTGTGTGTGTGTGTGTGGTGGATCGGTGTGTGTGTGTGTGGTGGATCGGTGTGTGTGTGTGTGTGTGGTGGATCGGTGTGTGTGTGTGTGTGTGTGTGGTGGATCGGTGTGTGTGTGTGTGTGTGTGTGGTGGATCGGTGTGTGTGTGTGTGTGGTGGATCGGTGTGTGTGTGTGTGTGTGTGTGTGGTGGATCGGTGTGTGTGTGTGTGTGTGTGTGTGTGGTGGATCGGTGTGTGTGTGTGTGTGGTGGATCGGTGTGTGTGTGTGTGTGTGGTGGATCGGTGTGTGTGTGTGTGTGTGTGTGTGTGGTGGATCGGTGTGTGTGTGTGTGTGTGTGGTGGATCGGTGTGTGTGTGTGTGTGTGTGTGGTGGATCGGTGTGTGTGTGTGTGTGGTGGATCGGTGTGTGTGTGTGTGTGTGTGTGTGTGTGGTGGATCGGTGTGTGTGTGTGTGTGTGTGTGTGTGGTGGATCGGTGTGTGTGTGTGTGTGGTGGATCGGTGTGTGTGTGTGTGTGTGGTGGATCGTCTTCTAAACCTTTCAGAAAACACTCTGGACTTTTGGAGACACTGGAATCTTTGGATTCATCGTTCGATCATCTTTTTTTTAGTAGCTCTTGTTTGGAAACAGAGATAAAAAAAACAAACAAAGGTAATCGTGAAAATGGACCAGGATGGACACACACCCTCTGGATCTGGAGGACGGACACACACCCTCTGGATCTGGAGGACGGACACACACCCTCTGGATCTGGAGGACGGACACACACCCTCTGGATCTGGAGGACGGACACACACCCTCTGGATCTGGAGGACGGACACACACCCTCCTCTGGATCTGGAGGATGGACACACACCCTCTGGATCTGGAGGACGGACACACACCCTCTGGATCTGGAGGACGGACACACACCCTCCTCTGGATCTGGAGGACGGACACACACCCTCTGGATCTGGAGGACGGACACACACCCTCTGGATCTGGAGGACGGACACACACCCTCTGGATCTGGAGGACGGACACACACCCTCTGGATCTTGAGGACGGACACACACCCTCCTCTGGATCTGGAGGACGGACACACACCCTCCTCTGGATCTGGAGGACGGACACACACCCTCTTGATCTGGAGGACGGACACACACCCTCTGGATCTGGAGGACGGACACACACCCTCCTCTGGATCTGGAGGACGGACACACACCCTCTGGATCTGGAGGACGGACACACACCCTCCTCTGGATCTGGAGGACGGACACACACCCTCTGGATCTGGAGGACGGACACACACCCTCTGGATCTGGATGATTTTATTGCCCCATAAATACATTTTATCCAAATTAATCACACGATTAAAATAATTTCAGTTCAACTTTACAAAAAAAGAACAAATAAGATTGAAATCCATGATTTATTTACAGAATAAAGTGATTTTTTAAATTCACTTCATCAAACATTCGTTTATACATTTCTCTTTATTTTACATGTAAACAAATGGAGTAAACAAGGCGGTGCACGGGTACAGGTTCCAGCCATGACTCTGTCAAACTGATCAAGTTTGCAGATGACACCACTCTCATTGGGCTCATCTCTGATGGCGATGAGTCGGCCTACAGGATGGAGGTAGACCGGCTGGTGTCCTGGTGCAGCAACAACAGCCTGGAGCTCAACGCTCAGAAGACAGTGGAGATGATCGTGAACTTTAGGAAAGTCACAGCTCCCATTACCCCCCTTGCACTGACAGACTTCTCCATCACCACTGTAGACTCTTTCCGCTTCCTCGGCACTACCATCACACAGGACCTAAAGTGGGAGCCATCCATCAGCTCCCTGATCAAAAAGGCCCAGCAGAGGATGTACTTTCTGCGGCAGTTGAAGAAAGCCAAGCTGCCCGCCCAGATGTTGGTGCAGTTTTACACAGCCATCATCGAGTCCATCCTCACCTCCTCCATCACCGTGTGGTACGCTGGAGCCACAGCCAGGGACGAACACAGACTGCAGCGCATTGTGCGCTCTGCAGAGAAGGTGATCGGCTGCAGCCTTCCATCTCTCAAAGACCTGTACGTCTCCAGGACTCGGGAGCGTGCAGGTCAGATAGCAGCTGACCCTTCCCACCCTGGACATGGACTTTTAATTTATTTTTTTTCTTATGGAGTGTGAGCGGCCCCAGGGGGAACCGAGTCCGGTTCACCAGGATGAAAGGCGGCAACTCTGCCACAAGGCTATCACCCCGAGGATCCCATCAGGACAGGATGTTCTCCTCCTGATGATCCCATCAGGCTTAAAGAGAGTGAGCGTTTCCAGCTGCTGGTCTGGTGGATCTGTGTGTGTGTGTGTGGTCTGGTGGATCGGTGTGTGTGTGTGTGTGTGTGGTCTGGTGGATCTGTGTGTGTGTGTGGTCTGGTGGATCTGTGTGTGTGTGTGTGTGGTCTGGTGGATCTGTGTGTGTGTGTGTGTGGTCTGGTGGATCGGTGTGTGTGTGTGTGTGTGTGGTCTGGTGGATCTGTGTGTGTGTGTGTGTGTGGTGGATCGGTGTGTGTGTGATCTGGTGGATCGGTGTGTGTGTGATCTGGTGGATCGGTGTGTGTGTGTGTGTGTGTGGTGGATCGGTGTGTGTGTGTGTGGTGGATCGGTGTGTGTGTGTGTGGTGGATCGGTGTGTGTGTGTGTGGTGGATCGGTGTGTGTGTGTGTGTGGTGGATCGGTGTGTGTGTGATCTGGTGGATCGGTGTGTGTGTGTGTGTGTGTGTGTGTGGTGGATCGGTGTGTGTGTGATCTGGTGGATCGGTGTGTGTGTGTGTGTGTGTGTGGTGGATCGGTGTGTGTGTGATCTGGTGGATCGGTGTGTGTGTGTGGTGGATCGGTGTGTGTGTGTGTGTGGTGGATCGGTGTGTGTGTGTGTGTGTGGTGGATCGGTGTGTGTGTGATCTGGTGGATCGGTGTGTGTGTGTGTGTGTGTGGTGGATCGGTGTGTGTGTGATCTGGTGGATCGGTGTGTGTGTGTGTGTGGGTGTGTGGTGGATCGGTGTGTGTGTGATCTGGTGGATCGGTGTGTGTGTGTGTGTGTGTGTGGTGGATCGGTGTGTGTGTGTGTGTGTGTGTGTGTGTGTGTGTGTGTGTGGTGGATCGGTGTGTGTGTGTGTGTGTGTGTGGTGGATCGGTGTGTGTGTGTGTGTGGTGGATCGGTGTGTGTGTGTGTGTGTGTGTGTGTGTGTGTGTGTGTGGTGGATCGGTGTGTGTGTGATCTGGTGGATCGGTGTGTGTGTGTGTGTGGTGGATCGGTGTGTGTGTGTGTGGTGGATCGGTGTGTGTGTGTGTGTGTGGTGGATCGGTGTGTGTGTGTGTGTGTGTGGTGGATCGGTGTGTGTGTGTGTGTGTGTGTGGTGGATCGGTGTGTGTGTGTGTGTGGTGGATCGGTGTGTGTGTGTGTGTGTGTGTGTGTGGTGGATCGGTGTGTGTGTGTGTGTGTGTGTGTGTGTGTGTGTGTGGTGGATCGGTGTGTGTGTGTGTGTGGTGGATCGGTGTGTGTGTGTGTGTGTGGTGGATCGTCTTCTAAACCTTTCAGAAAACACTCTGGACTTTTGGAGACACTGGAATCTTTGGATTCATCGTTCGATCATCTTTTTTTTAGTAGCTCTTGTTTGGAAACAGAGATAAAAAAAACAAACAAAGGTAATCGTGAAAATGGACCAGGATGGACACACACCCTCTGGATCTGGAGGACGGACACACACCCTCTGGATCTGGAGGACGGACACACACCCTCTGGATCTGGAGGATGGACACACACCCTCTGGATCTGGAGGACGGACACACACCCTCCTCTGGATCTGGAGGATGGACACACACCCTCTGGATCTGGAGGATGGACACACACCCTCTGGATCTGGAGGACGGACACACACCCTCTGGATCTGGAGGACGGACACACACCCTCTGGATCTGGAGGACGGACACACACCCTCCTCTGGATCTGGAGGATGGACACACACCCTCTGGATCTGGAGGACGGACACACACCCTCTGGATCTGGAGGACGGACACACACCCTCCTC
This sequence comes from Neostethus bicornis, assembly GCA_902685375.1. Lineage (NCBI taxonomy): Eukaryota > Metazoa > Chordata > Actinopteri > Atheriniformes > Phallostethidae > Neostethus > Neostethus bicornis. The sequence goes on from LR738544.1 coordinate 33,226,482, forward strand.
TGGATCTGGAGGACGGACACACACCCTCTGGATCTGGAGGACGGACACACACCCTCTGGATCTGGAGGACGGACACACACCCTCTGGATCTGGAGGACGGACACACACCCTCTGGATCTGGAGGACGGACACACACCCTCTGGATCTTGAGGACGGACACACACCCTCCTCTGGATCTGGAGGACGGACACACACCCTCCTCTGGATCTGGAGGACGGACACACACCCTCTTGATCTGGAGGACGGACACACACCCTCCTCTGGATCTGGAGGACGGACACACACCCTCTGGATCTGGAGGACGGACACACACCCTCCTCTGGATCTGGAGGACGGACACACACCCTCCTCTGGATCTGGAGGACGGACACACACCCTCTTGATCTGGAGGACGGACACACACCCTCCTCTGGATCTGGAGGACGGACACACACCCTCTGGATCTGGAGGACGGACACACACCCTCCTCTGGATCTGGAGGACGGACACACACCCTCTGGATCTGGAGGACGGACACACACCCTCTGGATCTGGATGATTTTATTGCCCCATAAATACATTTTATCCAAATTAATCACACGATTAAAATAATTTCAGTTCAACTTTACAAAAAAAGAACAAATAAGATTGAAATCCATGATTTATTTACAGAATAAAGTGATTTTTTAAATTCACTTCATCAAACATTCGTTTATACATTTCTCTTTATTTTACATGTAAACAAATGGAGTAAACAAGGCGGTGCACGGGTACAGGTGCCAGCTGACGTCATGGCGCAGGCATGTTTATGTGTGCTGAATTATTTTTTATAAACCGTTCAGATCTCTGAGTTCAGACCCGGACCAGGTCTGAGTTCTTACCCGGACCAGGTCTGAGTTCTTACCCGGACCAGGTCTGAGTTCAGACCCGGATCAGGTCTGAGCTCAGACCCGGATCAGGTCTGCTGAAGGTGGATCTCTCTGTGAACAGGACCCTCTGCAGCAGGGGTCTCAAACTCAACCTGCCAGCTTTCAGTGGAGTCTGGCTGTTTGGACCACATCGGATTTTTACAAAAAAAAATCATTTGGAATTTAAAATGTTAAAAAAAAAACATGATACGTTTATGATAAATTTGATCAATTTTTCTCTCCTGACTGTAAGATTATAAAAGTTCTGACTTTTTAGAAGTTTTATTATCCTGGAAAATTCTGAAAATATCTTTAATTTCAAAATATGTTACAAAAATATTTCAAATTACTATGACATTAATTATAGTGTCTGGAAAATATTAAATAACTTTAAATAAACCTCATAATAAATATTCTTTACTTTTTAATTGAAGACGATCCTTTGTTCAGTTTTTAACCTGGTCACTGAGTGACCCCCCCAGGTGAGACCCATCCTCTCTCTGCTCAATCAGAGAAGACGGTTGATGGAAACCAGATGGAAGGAAGGAATGTTCAATGTCTGTTTGCAGAGGATTGATTTTTATTTTAAATATTGACCTCAGAATCTCTCGATGGGTCATTTTTCATCTTGGCTTCCCTTCAATTTGTTACTAAGATTTTTTGATAATAAACATTTTTTTTTTATGTCACTAAGTTTGTTGAAATCAGTGTCGTTTTTAAACTTTGATAGAAAACCAATGGACGAAGAGCAGGAGACTATAAAATTAGGTTTTATTCACGGGTAAAAAACTAAAATGACAGTCAGTGCAGTGGCACTGCCCGTCACCTCTGCCCGTCACCACTGCTCGTCACCACTGCCCGTCACCTCATCCTCTCAGAGATGGAGAACAGGAATCTTACCAGATGCTGATGGCACCATAACACCCAAAGTGAGATTCCTTCTGCTAAGAAAAAAAATCTCACAAATCTGGCTCTGTTTCTAAATAATGTGCAATTCGAGCCAGAATTTGACTAAAAAATGGACTCTTTCGACTTTGAGTACACAAATGATCAACTTAAGGGCCACAACTGGTCCACAAGTGTGAGTTTGAAACCCCTGCTCTACAAACCGAACCCTCTCCAGGTAGGAAGCTCTCCATATAGGTTGCATCAGATGCTGCATGCATAGATTCTTAGTTTCACAAAGTCAAGGAAGCAACTTTAACAAAACGTCTGAGCACATGGTTTCCTGTAAGGAAGGATGGCAGCCATGCTTTTTAGTGGGAATGTGCACGGTTCATGCACGTGCCTTCCAGTGGTCGTGTGCGCTCATGCTCGGTCATGCAGTGCAAAAATAGATTTGTAGAAAAGCAGACGTTAGAAAAGATGGAGGACATTTGGAGGACACCTGAGACACACGGAGGAATTAAAGTTCCCACGTTTAACCACAAAAAAATCACAACAGAAAGCAGAAGACGGTTCACCGGACGGATTCAATGTTGCCAAAAGTATTCACTCGAGCATTCAAATGTCAGGCACCAGGTGTTCCATCACGTCCACAGCTCAGTCAATCAGCATGCAGTCCTTTTAGGAAATAATCTCATCCTCTCAGAAGAGGCAGACCCGGGATCAGTTAGACATGGACCGGGGAACGCCTTTGGGATCCTCCAGGAGGAGCTGGAAGATGTGGCTGGGGTGAGGTCTTCCTGCTCAGGCCCCTGATGATCCCTGATGATCCCATCCTCGGTGTGTTCGTTTGCAGGTCGAGGCAGACCAGTGAAAACCATTGGCAACAGTGTAACTGGTTCCAGTTCTTGGCCACACGTTTTCCCGTCCGAGCACCCCTACCCCGCCCCCTTTGTCCAATCTTTACACTTTGCCACTTTTTTGCCAGCTTAGAGCTTCTTTTAAATCCTCTCAGCTGACCAACGGGTCATCTGCCAGGCCCACATACCCACTAAAAAATAAAGACCAGGCATTGGTTCTGCATGCCAACCTGTTCCTGCTGAGGGGCGATGCCACACAAACCCAGTCAGTTCACATCTCACATTACCAGTACAGTGTAAGGCTCAGCATCGAGCGCACAGCAATGCACACAATACTGGATACGGCATAGCACACACACGGCATAGCACACACAGAGCATGGCACACGCACGGCATGGTACACAGAGCTTGGTACACAGCATGGTCCACACACACACTGCATAGCGTATACAGAGCATGGTACACAGCATTGTACACAGCATGGTACACAGCATTGTACACAGCATGGTACACACAGCATGGTACACAGATGGTACACAGCATGGTACACAGCATGGTACACAGCATGGTACACAGCATGGTACACAGATGGTACACAGCATGGTACACAGCATGGTACACAGCATGGTACACAGCATGGTCCACACACACACTGCATAGCGTATACAGAGCATGGTACACAGCATTGTACACAGCATGGTACACAGCATGGTACACAGATGGTACACAGCATGGTACACAGCATGGTACACAGATGGTACACAGCATGGTACACAGAGCATGGTACACAGCATGGTACACAGCATGGTACACAGCATGGTACACAGCATGGTACACAGATGGTACACAGCATGGTACACAGCATGGTACACAGATGGTACACAGCATTGTACACAGCATGGTACACAGCATGGTACACAGCATGGTACACAGAGCATGGTACACAGCATGGTACACAGCATGGTACACAGCATGATACACACAGCATGGTACACAGCATGGTACACAGCATGGTACACAGCATGGTACACAGCATGGTACACAGATGGTACACAGCATGGTACACACAGCATGGTACACAGCAATGCACACGGCAAAGCGTAGTGTGCACGTAAATGTGATGACACAGTCATATCTGTGATGAGACCAACACGTTGTTTTTGTACACACACACACACACACACACACACACACACACACACACACACACACACACACACACTGCACTGGTGAGATACGTGGCGTGCAGGTTAAACAGGAAGTGGCCGTAGTGTGCAGATGTGCAGAATCAGTAGACAATAACACACACACAAACACACACACACACACACACACACACACACACACACACAGGACCAGGATCTGCATAGTGAATGTGAAGCTGCCGAAGACTCCGCCCCGGGCACGTGTGGGCAAAGCTAAGGCCACTCGTGGTGATAGCGCCTCCCGTTCTTCTTCCTCTCTTTCTGCAGGTGCTCCAGTTCCGCTTCGTACATCATCTCCTGCATCAGGTACTTCTCCCTCCTCATGCGGTCACACAGATCCTTTGGCATGTCGGGGATCAGGTATGCGATGAAGGATTTGATCCCAAACACCAGGTGCTGAAAAACAGAAAATCCACTCATGAAAAAATGGTAGCCAATGAGACTCCGAGACTTTCTGAACTTAAAGGTCTCCTAAAAATCAGAAATTTAATCCAAACCAGAAAAACAAACCTCAAAGACAATAATGAAGGCGAGACGTGCAGCCAGGACGTGCCAGAACTGCAGGGTGAACTCGTAGGGAACCGTGCTCCATGGAGGAGCTCTGTAGTCTCGGTAGCGGCAGAACCTGTTCTGGCTGGTGTTCCTCACGACTGCTGCCATGTCGAACACGGACAAGCTACTGTTCACGTAGCCCTGCAGACACCTGGGGGCGTGGGGGGGGGGGGGGGGGGGGGGCGGGGGGGGGGATCAGAAGGTCACACACAGGCTGGTAGTGTGATGTAGGGCTGAAACAACTAACCGATTAAAATCGATTATTAAAATAGTTGTCAACTAATTTGGTCACTGATTAATCGTCTAAAAAGTTTTTACTGTCAACTGCACTTAAATTGGTCTCCATGTGGGGCAGTAGAGAGCCAATAGACAATGCGAGCTACCAAAATAAGAGGAGAAGTAGATAGCAACCAATCATTGGCCTTCATTTCACCCTATCTCACGTGATCAGGTAGATTCAACAAGATGGCGGAAAGAAAAACACAAACAAATTGTCCAAAGTTACGGATAATTTTCTGCTAAATGTGAAAAAGACTCGCTTTATTATGCAAAGTTTGCAAAATGGACACTTTTTGGCATGGACGCATAACGACGCTGTGCACGAACATCTGAAAAAAAAAAACATGTTGGACTCAAGCGGGGGACAGCAAACCGGAGCGATACACGGTGTTATTTCTAATAAAAACAATTTCACTGGCCACTAAATACACTTTTTACTGTCTGCAAAAAACAACCCGACATGGACTATTTTCTGTGGAAAAAACTCAGCAGAGCGCTTCTCACGGACTCTCATTTTGAAAATGATCTTGTCTGATATGAGGTCGCTGTCAATGTTAGAAGGCGAGGGGTTTAAAAAAAAAGAAAGATCGCTAAATTCAATCCCGATACGAGATTCCCTTCTCTGCACCGCAATGCACATTTTTTTCCTCAACAAATGAGTGTTGTTAGCTGGGCACCTCTTTATCGATTAGTAGATCTGTAAACACTGATTTGTGTATAAGTGGTAAAGATGGACCCAGGTCATTTTATTTATTAAAGTTACTATTTTCACAGTTGAGATGGTGTTTTGGGTTTTTTTCCACTAATACCACACAACATGAATGTTTTTTATTTTTACTCATGTTCACCTGGGTTTTGTTTGGTACCACACCTCTGAACAAGGTTTATTTTGCATTTCTAAAAGTGTTAAAGATTTCTTGTTTTTAAATAAAATCCTTGATGGTTTTATTAGCCAGCACTGTTAAAGCACATTTTATGGGTGCTTATGATTTACTTTTACTGTATACAGTAAGTAGATTTATTATTTTATATTTGCTGTATAAATGATAATATTATACCTCTTTATTTCACAAAAAGATTAACATTTACACTTATTTGAACAAGCCCAACGTGTTCTTTTTGTGGTTATGAGTTGTTTTTTTACATAATTATATTCAATAAAATGCAAAAAAACTCATATTTATTAAGTTTTCATTTTTATCCGATTAATCGTTCCAATAATCAACAGATTAATTGATTATCAAAATAATCGTTGGTTGCTGCACTAGTGTGATGTCACACTGCCCGTCACCTCCTGCTGGTAGTGTGATGTCACACTGCCCGTCACCTCCTGCTGGCGGTGTGACGTCACACTGCCCGTCACCTCCTGCTGGTAGTGTGATGTCACACTGCCCGTCACCTCCTGCTGGTAGTGTGATGTCACACTGCCCGTCACCTCCTGCTGGTAGTGTGACGTCACACTGCCCGTCACCTCCTGCTGGTGGTGTGATGTCACACTGCCCGTCACCTCCTGCTGGCATGTGACGTCACACTGCCCGTCACCTCCTGCTGGTAGTGTGACGTCACACTGCCCGTCACCTCCTGCTGGTAGTGTGACGTCACACTGCCCGTCACCTCCTGCTGGCATGTGACGTCACACTGCCCGTCACCTCCTGCTGGTAGTGTGACGTCACACTGCCCGTCACCTCCTGCTGGTAGTGTGACGTCACACTGCCCGTCACCTCCTGCTGGTAGTGTGACGTCACACTGCCCGTCACCTCCTGCTGGTAGTGTGACGTCACACTGCCCGTCACCTCCTGCTGGTAGTGTGATGTCACACTGCCCGTCACCTCCTGCTGGTGGTGTGACGTCACACTGCCCGTCACCTCCTGCTGGTAGTGTGATGTCACACTGCCCGTCACCTCCTGCTGGTAGTGTGACGTCACACTGCCCGTCACCTCCTGCTGGTAGTGTGATGTCACACTGCCCGTCACCTCCTGCTGGTAGTGTGACGTCACACTGCCCGTCACCTCCTGCTGGTAGTGTGACGTCACACTGCCCGTCACCTCCTGCTGGTAGTGTGACGTCACACTGCCCGTCACCTCCTGCTGGTAGTGTGACGTCACACTGCCCGTCACCTCCTGCTGGTAGTGTGACGTCACACTGCCCGTCACCTCCTGCTGGTGGTGTGATGTCACACTGCCCGTCACCTCCTGCTGGTAGTGTGATGTCACACTGCCCGTCACCTCCTGCTGGTAGTGTGATGTCACACTGCCCGTCACCTCCTGCTGGTAGTGTGATGTCACACTGCCCGTCACCTCCTGCTGGTAGTGTGATGTCACACTGCCCGTCACCTCCTGCTGGTAGTGTGATGTCACACTGCCCGTCACCTCCTGCTGGTAGTGTGATGTCACACTGCCCGTCACCTCCTGCTGGTAGTGTGATGTCACACTGCCCGTCACCTCCTGCTGGCGGTGTGATGTCACACTGCCCGTCACCTCCTGTTGGTAGTGTGATGTCACACTGCCCGTCACCTCCTGCTGGTAGTGTGATGTCACACTGCCCGTCACCTCCTGCTGGTAGTGTGATGTCACACTGCCCGTCACCTCCTGCTGGCGGTGTGATGTCACACTGCCCGTCACCTCCTGTTGGTAGTGTGATGTCACACTGCCCGTCACCTCCTGTTGGTAGTGTGATGTCACACTGCCCGTCACCTCCTGCTGGTAGTGTGATGTCACACTGCCCGTCACCTCCTGCTGGTGGTGTGATGTCACACTGCCCGTCACCTCCTGCTGGTAGTGTGATGTCACACTGCCCGTCACCTCCTGCTGGTAGTGTGATGTCACACTGCCCGTCACCTCCTGCTGGTAGTGTGATGTCACACTGCCCGTCACCTCCTGCTGGCGGTGTGACGTCACACTGCCCGTCACCTCCTGCTGGTAGTGTGATGTCACACTGCCCGTCACCTCCTGTTGGTAGTGTGATGTCACACTGCCCGTCACCTCCTGCTGGTAGTGTGATGTCACACTGCCCGTCACCTCCTGCTGGTAGTGTGACGTCACACTGCCCGTCACCTCCTGCTGGTAGTGTGATGTCACACTGCCCGTCACCTCCTGCTGGTAGTGTGATGTCACACTGCCCGTCACCTCCTGCTGGCGGTGTGACGTCACACTGCCCGTCACCTCCTGCTGGTGGTGTGATGTCACACTGCCCGTCACCTCCTGCTGGTAGTGTGATGTCACACTGCCCGTCACCTCCTGCTGGTAGTGTGATGTCACACTGCCCGTCACCTCCTGCTGGTAGTGTGACGTCACACTGCCCGTCACCTCCTGCTGGTAGTGTGATGTCACACTGCCCGTCACCTCCTGCTGGTAGTGTGATGTCACACTGCCCGTCACCTCCTGTTGGTAGTGTGATGTCACACTGCCCGTCACCTCCTGCTGGTAGTGTGATGTCACACTGCCCGTCACCTCGTGTTGGTGGCTGGTAGCTACTGTTCATTCTCACTGGTTCTCGTGGTGGCGTCCTCTGTCCGTACACGGCCCGTATCGGAAGGCGTACACAAAACGAGGGATGTAGTCAGAGGTGATGGCGATGACGAAGGCGTTGGTGATGACTGCCAGCACGCCGATTCCTTCCAGGATCCCGTGCCAGATTCCTGTCAGACACACACTGGTATCATGACCCCTCACCTGGTTCCACGGGTACAAAAGAGGGCAGAGGATTCATAACTCTGAAGACCTTCTAGCTTGTTTCTGCTGTGGACTGCATGCACCACCACCGTCACCACCGTCACCACCACCACCATCACCATGCACCACCACCATGCACCACCACCATGCACCACCACCATGCACCACCACCACCATGCACCACCATCACCATGCACCACCACCACCATGCACCACCATCACCATGCACCACCACCACCATGCACCACCACCACCATGCACCACCACCACCATGCACCACCACCACCATGCACCACCATCACCATGCACCACCATCACCATGCACCACCACCACCATGCACCACCACCACCATGCACCACCACCACCATGCACCACCACCACCACCGTGCACCACCATCACCATGCACCACCACCACCACCACCATGCACCACCACCACCACCACCATGCACCACCACCACCATGCACCACCACCACCATGCACCACCACCACCATGCACCACCATCACCATGCACCACCACCACCATGCACCACCATCACCATGCACCACCACCACCATGCACCACCACCACCATGCACCATCATCACCATGCACCACCACCACCATGCACCACCATCACCATGCACCACCACCACCACCATGCACCACCATCACCATGCACCACCACCACCATGCACCACCACCACCATGCACCACCATCACCATGCACCACCACCACCATGCACCACCATCACCATGCACCACCACCACCATGCACCACCATCACCATGCACCACCATCACCATGCACCACCATCACCATGCACCACCACCACCATGCACCACCACCACCATGCACCACCATCACCACCACCATGCACCACCATCACCATGCACCACCATCACCATGCACCACCACCACCATGCACCACCATCACCATGCACCACCACCATGCACCACCATCACCATGCACCACCACCACCATGCACCATCATCACCATGCACCATCATCACCATGCACCATCATCACCATGCACCATCATCACCATGCACCACCACCATGCACCACCATCACCATGCACCACCACCACCATGCACCATCATCACCATGCACCATCATCACCATGCACCATCATCACCATGCACCACCATCACCATGCACCACCATCACCACCACCATGCACCACCATCACCATGCACCACCACCACCATGCACCATCATCACCATGCACCATCATCACCATGCACCATCATCACCATGCACCACCATCACCATGCACCACCACCACCGTGCACCACCACCACCATGCACCACCACCACCATGCACCACCACCACCATGCACCACCACCACCATGCACCACCACCGTGCACCACCACCACCATGCACCACCACCACCATGCACCACCATCACCATGCACCACCACCATGCACCACCATCACCATGCACCATCATCACCATGCACCACCACCGTGCACCACCACCACCCTGCACCACCACCACCATGCACCACCATCACCATGCACCACCACCACCATGCACCACCATCACCATGCACCACCACCACCACCATGCACCACCACCATGCACCACCACCACCATGCACCACCACCATGCACCACCACCGTGCACCACCACCACCATGCACCACCATCACCATGCACCACCACCACCATGCACCACCATCACCATGCACCACCACCACCATGCACCACCATCACCATGCACCATCATCACCATGCACCACCACCATGCACCACCACCACCGTCACCACCATCACCATGCACCACCATCACCATGCACCACCACCACCATGCACCACCACCACCATGCACCATCATCACCATGCACCACCACCACCATGCACCACCACCACCATGCACCACCACCACCATGCACCACCACCACCATGCACCACCATCACCATGCACCACCACCACCATGCACCACCATCACCATGCACCATCATCACCATGCACCACCACCATGCACCATCATCACCATGCACCATCATCACCATGCACCATCATCACCATGCACCACCACCATGCACCACCACCACCGTCACCACCATCACCATGCACCACCATCACCATGCACCACCATCACCATGCACCACCACCACCATGCACCACCACCACCATGCACCATCATCACCATGCACCATCATCACCATGCACCATCATCACCATGCACCACCACCATGCACCACCACCACCGTCACCACCATCACCATGCACCACCACCACCACCATGCACCACCATCACCATGCACCACCACCACCATGCACCACCACCACCATGCACCACCACCACCACCACCATGCACCACCACCACCATGCACCACCACCACCATGCACCACCACCACCATGCACCATCATCACCATGCACCATCATCACCATGCACCACCACCATGCACCACCACCACCGTCACCACCATCACCATGCACCACCATCACCATGCACCACCACCACCATGCACCACCACCACCATGCACCATCATCACCATGCACCATCATCACCATGCACCACCATCACCATGCACCACCACCACCATGCACCATCATCACCATGCACCATCATCACCATGCACCACCATCACCATGCACCACCATCACCATGCACCACCATCACCATGCACCATCATCACCGTGCACCACCACCACCACCGTGCACCACCATCACCGCCACCACCACCATGCACCACCACCTCCCTGCACCACCACCGTGCACCACCGTGCACCACCTCCCTGCACCACCACCGTGCCCACCTCCGTGCCCACAGCAGAAACAAATGAAGTAAAATGAACCTGATGCCACATAAATAAAGGAATAAAATTGAAACCTATGTCGGTGGCTCTGGCTGGCATCGGCCGACGCCACTGTGTGACAAACTTGTACGCATCCAGTCGGATCTCGATGATGTTGTTGAGCAGAGCGAGAAGCGGCGCCAGAGGAAAAGCTGCTACGAAGATGGTGGTGAATCCAAACTGGAGGACTGGAAATAAAAAAACCAGTTAGATCGGGTTTGAAGAAAACGTTTGGACATGGTGTTTTACCCATTTCCAGATATTCATCCACCAAACCGTGGACGTTCATCGGCTGCAGATTCCAGTCTTTGTCCCACTGGGGAAGCTGGTTTTTGTTCTCCACAGTCTGACCTCCTCCTGTCTTTATTTTCCTGCGAGACCACCAGTTCTGCAGCAGACTGGACAGAGAGAAGCAGTCAGTCACGTCTGATCGCCACGGGTCACGCGGCAGGACTCTGCCTTACGGGTAACCGAGCTCCATGAAGTTATTCCAGATCTGTTTGAAGAACATGATGACTCCCATTTGCAGACACAGATCAATCAGACAGCCGCTCGGGTGGCACTGGAAGCAGAAAATATTTTCAAAGAGCCGCTCGGGTCGGCCGGCTGGTCGTGTCCTGCGGGACCTCACCTCCTCCAGCCGCCATCTGTTGAACAGTTTGTTGTATTTTCCAGGTCTGCCAGCGAACCTGAGCACACACAGACGATCAGAGGAGTGAAGGGACCCCAGACCCGGTCACATCCAACGCTTACCTCCCCAGAAAGAAGGCAATGTAAAATGTGGAGCTGTTCAGATTCACAAACTGGAAGAGGAACATCTTCAGAGCAAAGCTGTTCTCCCACTCGGACTCTGTGCGGGGGTGCTCTGTGGAAGGAGGGGGTGTGAGTACAGTCACCAGGAAACAAGAGACGGGACATACCGACCTAAGTTAGTCAGCAGGTACGCCACCTTCTCGTAGACCTGGAAGAGAGAGGATGATGAGCTGCTGGTTGAGGAGGATGGCTGGCGTGGGCACTCACCACATTCAGAGACATGATGATCATAAAGTTTATGCAGACACCAGTGCCCGACGTGGCAAACTGCCAGTTCTTCTTTACAAAGTGCCAGTCAAAGGAAGCGAACTTCTCCATGGCGATGAGCCGGAAAACCACGACGGCAAACACGGCCGTGAGCACCAGAGAGATCTACGGGGCACACAGAGACGTCCAGTAGAGGGAAACGACATGGCAGAAGAAAGTGAGACGGATTTACCATGAAGAATATTCCAGACACAGACACCATGAGGCGGCTCAGCTTGTCTGAGAAGGGCTGGAAAGGTTCGGGTTTTCCAGAGATCGGGTTAACTCGTTCCTTTCTGGAATACTTTGCTTCAAACTGAGGCCTGAGTTCCTCCTGATGAAAACACAACGTGTCAGAGATGCAGAAAAAAGACACACCGAAGACACACCTCCTGTGGAGACACACCTCCTCCTCTTCCCAGTCTATCAGGTCCCAGTCATACGTCAGCTCCGCCCGTCTTCTCTTCCAGAACTCCAGGAACACCGTGGCTGCACACACACACACACACACACCATCACAGAGAAGGAGGGTCTAAGGACAGACATGTCCTCTGATTGGTTACTACTCACCCCAAACGGCCATGAAGATGGCGAAGAAGACGGTGCCACCGTTATCAAACAGGTGGGTCACCTGAAACACACACACACACACGGTCAGGACGTGTTACCAGACATCCAGTCCCTCCAGCTCTCACCTTGGCGTACACGCAGCTGTCGCTCAGCGTCCACGGCTCGCAGTCCTCACACATCGGACACATGATGGTCATGTTGGCTTCACAGATTTCTTTACTGGTCGGACGAAAGAAACACAGACTGGGTACGGCAGAAGGACGGACGGACACACACACACACACACACACACACACACACACACACACACACACACCCACACACACTTCCAGGATCCCATGCCAGATTCCTGTCAGACACACACTGGTATCATGACCCCTCACCTGGTTCCACGGGTACAAAAGAGGGCAGAGGATTCTTTATGCTTAACAGCAGAAAAATTCATTGCTGTGAAGACCTTCTTGATTGTTTCTGCTGTGGACTGCATGCACCACCATGCACCACCACCCTGCACCCTGCACACACACACACACACACACACACACACACACACACACACACACACACACACACACACACACACACACACACACACACACACACACACACACAGACAGACAGGTATACCTGACTTGGCTGGAGTCCATGGTGAAGAGTCCGTACAGGAAGACGAAGAGTCCGGTCAGAGCAGCAGGAATCAGCATGCCAGTGTACCAACCCAGCCACGCAAAGTACAGACCGATCTTCTCACCGAAATACCTCCTGGGACGGACGGACAGACAGACAGGGACGGTTACAGACAGACAGACGGACACATAGAGACAGACAGACAGACAGACAGACAGACAGACAGACAGACACATAGAGACAGACAGACAGACAGACAGACAGGGATCGGCTGGTAAATGATCAGAGTCTCATTACGTTCTGTTAAACGATCAGACCAGCCGTAGCTCGTCTGGTCTGGTCTGGTCAGGCGAACCAGACCAGACCAGACCAGCCGTAGCTCGCCTGGTCTGGTCTGGTCTGGTCAGGCGAACCAGACCAGACCAGACCAGCCGTAGCTCGGCTGCCAGCATTGTTTTTATATTCCCGGCCAATCACCTGATGAGGTCCAGAGGCTGGTACTTGTACCACATGCCCCAGCGAGCCCAGCGTTCGTACAGGAGGTGTCTGTGGTTCTGCACGCCGTGTGTCTTGATTGGATGTCTGCTCTTATATCCACCCTGACGGTAAAAACACAGCAACATGATTAAACATCATTAATTAATTAAACCATCAAAGAAAAGTCTTAAAGTGTCTTCTGGACAGGGGGTTTGACGATCGAGACGTTTAGACTTCCATCAGGAATCATTTTTAATCTAGTAGAAAGAACCTGAGAACTGGTTCTACATAAACTAACCTGATTGGTCCAACTCCTAACGAGGAGGAGCTAACACCCCTAACGAGGAGGAGCTAACACCCCTAACGAGGAGGAGCTAACACCCCTAAAGAGGAGGAGCTAACACCCCTAAAGAGGAGGAGCTAACACCCCTAAAGAGGAGGAGCTAACACCCCTAAGGAGGAGGAGCTAACACCCCTAACGAGGAGGAGCTAACTCCCCTAACGAGGAGGAGCTAACACCCCTAACGAGGAGGAGCTAACACCCCTAACGAGGAGGAGCTAACTCCCCTAACGAGGAGGAGCTAACACCCCTAACGAGGAGGAGCTAACACCCCTAACGAGGAGGAGCTAACACCCCTAACGAGGAGGAGCTAACTCCCCTAACGAGGAGGAGCTAACTCCCCTAACGAGGAGGAGCTAACTCCCCTAACGAGGAGGAGCTAACTCCCCTAACGAGGAGGAGCTAACACCCCTAACGAGGAGGAGCTAACACCCCTAACGAGGAGGAGCTAACACCCCTAACGAGGAGGAGCTAACACCCCTAAAGAGGAGGAGCTAACACCCCTAAAGAGGAGGAGCTAACACCCCTAAAGAGGAGGAGCTAACACCCCTAAAGAGGAGGAGCTAACACCCCTAAAGAGGAGGAGCTAACACCCCTAAAGAGGAGGAGCTAACACCCCTAAAGAGGAGGAGCTAACACCCCTAACGAGGAGGAGCTAACTCCCCTAACGAGGAGGAGCTAACACCCCTAACGAGGAGGAGCTAACACCCCTAACGAGGAGGAGCTAACTCCCCTAAAGAGGAGGAGCTAACTCCCCTAACGAGGAGGAGCTAACACCCCTAACGAGGAGGAGCTAACACCCCTAACGAGGAGGAGCTAACTCCCCTAACGAGGAGGAGCTAACTCCCCTAACGAGGAGGAGCTAACTCCCCTAACGAGGAGGAGCTAACTCCCCTAACGAGGAGGAGCTAACACCCCTAACGAGGAGGAGCTAACACCCCTAACGAGGAGGAGCTAACACCCCTAACGAGGAGGAGCTAACTCCCCTAACGAGGAGGAGCTAACACCCCTAACGAGGAGGAGCTAACACCCCTAACGAGGAGGAGCTAACTCCCCTAACGAGGAGGAGCTAACTCCCCTAACGAGGAGGAGCTAACTCCCCTAACGAGGAGGAGCTAACACCCCTAACGAGGAGGAGCTAACTCCCCTAACGAGGAGGAGCTAACACCCCTAACGAGGAGGAGCTAACACCCCTAACGAGGAGGAGCTAACACCCCTAACGAGGAGGAGCTAACACCCCTAAAGAGGAGGAGCTAACACCCCTAACGAGGAGGAGCTAACTCAGGAGTGGGCAACATTGGTATTCACGGGTCACATTGAGTTCTAACATTTGACCAGAGGTCCGGAACAGAAGCAGATGGATGGCATGCTTTTGGTAACCACTAGATTAGACCGATAGAATGGCGCTAGATCAGGGGTCACCAACCCGGTGCCCGCAGCGACCGCATCAGTCGCCTGCAGGCCAATTCTAAAAATAGCACTAATCCCAAATGAGCTCTTTCTAAAATTTTATTTAATTTATTTAATTCTTCTTTTTGAATTTCATTTACAGTAAATTTAAAAATGAATACATTAAAACGTAAAAAAAAAAACGTGTATCACAAAAAAAAAAAATGTACGAACTCTGACGTTAGTATGGTTCGGAGGTCAGTCTAGTACGCATGACAAACCAGCTTTGCTGAGATGAGCTCGTTTTCTATCCAGAAAAACATGGCAGAAAAAAGAAGAAAACGTATCATTTTCACAGTGAATGAGTTCTTTTTTACTGACGTGAAAGAAAACGGTGTGCGCCATCTAGTGAGGAAACATCAGAATTGCAGGAGAAATAAAACTAACAAGGTTTATTTATTTAGTTTTTCAAGTTCGGCGGGCCGGATTAAAACGTTTCATGGGCCGAATGTGGCCCGCGGGTCGTAGTTTGCCCATACCTGAGCTAACCCCAACAAACCTGTAAACATCAGGTTTAATCTGGTTTAATCTGGTTTAGTCTGGTCTAATCTGGTCTAATCTGGTTTAATCAGGTTTAATCTGGTTTACATCTGGTTTAATCTGGTTTACATCTGGTTTAATCAGGTTTAATCTGGTTTAGTCTGGTCTAATCTGGTTTAGTCTGGATTACAGGTTTGTTGGATTAATGAAGGATTACACAGACTTGTTTTTAACTTGAATGAAGGCGTGGTCTCACCTCGTGTGGAGGAAACGCAGCCTCGTAGGTGCTGTTGCCGAGTAACCGGTTGATCCCTACGGGGTGATAAAGACGTCTCACCATACTACCCACTCACCATGAACACATCCCACCGCCCGCCTCACCCACCACCCGCCTCACCCTCCACCCGCCTTACCCACCGCCCGCCTCACCCACCGCCCGCCTCACCCACCGCCCGCCTTACCCACCGCCTCACCCTCCACCCGCCTTACCCACCGCCCGCCTCACCCTCCACCCACCTCACCCGCCACCCGCCTCACCCGCCGCCCGCCTCACCCACCGCCCGCCTTACCCATCTTAGACTTCCCGTCTTCGTACTTGGTGCGCTGCAGGACGTGGTGAACGATTCGGCTCCTCGTGGAATTTGAGAAAAACGTCTCTTTGTTGTTGATGGTGAAACTAAAAAAAAAAAAAAACACCTGCTGGTGGCGTGTTTACCTGTAAACCTACCGGTGTGTGTGTGTGTGTGTGTGTTCTTACTAGTGTTTACCTGTAAACCTACCGGTGTGTGTGTGTGTGTTTACCTGTAAACCTACCGGTGTGTGTGTGTGTGTGTGTTTACCTGTAAACCTACCGGTGTGTGTGTGTGTGTGTTTACCTGTAAACCTACCGGTGTGTGTGTGTGTGTGTGTGTGTGTGTGTGTTCTTACTAGTGTGTGTGTGTGTGTTCTTACTAGTGTGTGTGTGTGTGTGTGTGTGTTCTTACTAGTGTGTGTGTGTGTGTGTGTGTTCTTACTAGTGTGTGTGTGTGTTCTTACTAGTGTGTGTGTGTGTGTGTGTGTTCTTACTAGTGTGTGTGTGTGTGTGTGTGTGTGTGTTCTTACTGGTGTGTGTGTGTGTGTGTTCTTACTAGTGTGTGTGTGTGTGTGTGTGTGTTCTTACTAGTGTGTGTGTGTTCTTACTAGTGTGTGTGTGTGTTCTTACTAGTGTGTGTGTGTGTGTGTTCTTACTAGTGTGTGTGTGTGTGTGTGTGTTCTTACTAGTGTGTGTGTGTGTGTGTTCTTACTAGTGTGTGTGTGTGTTCTTACTAGTGTGTGTGTGTTCTTACTAGTGTGTGTGTGTGTTCTTACTAGTGTGTGTGTGTGTGTGTTCTTACTAGTGTGTGTGTGTGTGTGTTCTTACTAGTGTGTGTGTGTGTTCTTACTAGTGTGTGTGTGTGTGTTCTTACTAGTGTGTGTGTGTGTGTGTGTTCTTACTAGTGTGTGTGTGTGTTCTTACTAGTGTGTGTGTGTGTGTGTTCTTACTAGTGTGTGTGTGTGTGTGTGTGTGTGTGTGTGTTCTTACTAGTGTGTGTGTGTGTGTGTGTGTGTGTGTGTGTTCTTACTAGTGTGTGTGTGTGTGTTCTTACTAGTGTGTGTGTGTGTGTGTGTGTTCTTACTAGTGTGTGTGTGTGTGTTCTTACTAGTGTGTGTGTGTGTGTGTGTTCTTACTAGTGTGTGTGTGTGTGTTCTTACTAGTGTGTGTGTGTGTGTGTGTGTTCTTACTAGTGTGTGTGTGTGTGTGTGTGTGTGTGTGTGTGTGTGTGTTCTTACTAGTGTGTGTGTGTGTGTGTGTGTGTTCTTACTAGTGTGTGTGTGTGTGTGTGTTCTTACTAGTGTGTGTGTGTGTGTGTGTGTGTGTGTGTGTTCTTACTAGTGTGTGTGTGTGTGTGTGTGTGTGTTCTTACTAGTGTGTGTGTGTGTGTTCTTACTAGTGTGTGTGTGTGTGTGTGTGTGTTCTTACTAGTGTGTGTGTGTGTGTGTGTGTGTTCTTACTAGTGTGTGTGTGTGTGTTCTTACTAGTGTGTGTGTGTGTGTGTGTGTGTGTGTTCTTACTAGTGTGTGTGTGTGTGTTCTTACTAGTGTGTGTGTGTGTGTGTGTGTGTGTGTTCTTACTAGTGTGTGTGTGTGTGTTCTTACTAGTGTGTGTGTGTGTGTGTGTGTGTGTGTTCTTACTAGTGTGTGTGTGTGTGTGTGTGTGTGTGTGTGTTCTTACTAGTGTGTGTGTGTGTGTGTGTGTGTTCTTACTAGTGTGTGTGTGTGTGTGTGTTCTTACTAGTGTGTGTGTGTGTGTGTGTGTGTGTGTGTGTGTGTGTGTTCTTACTAGTGTGTGTGTGTGTGTGTGTGTGTGTTCTTACTAGTGTGTGTGTGTGTTCTTACTAGTGTGTGTGTGTGTGTGTGTGTGTGTGTTCTTACTAGTGTGTGTGTGTGTGTGTGTGTTCTTACTAGTGTGTGTGTGTGTGTTCTTACTAGTGTGTGTGTGTGTGTGTGTGTTCTTACTAGTGTGTGTGTGTGTTCTTACTAGTGTGTGTGTGTGTGTGTGTGTGTTCTTACTAGTGTGTGTGTGTGTGTTCTTACTAGTGTGTGTGTGTGTGTGTGTGTGTGTGTGTTCTTACTAGTGTGTGTGTGTGTGTGTGTGTGTGTTCTTACTAGTGTGTGTGTGTGTGTGTGTGTGTTCTTACTAGTGTGTGTGTGTGTGTGTTCTTACTAGTGTGTGTGTGTGTGTGTGTGTGTGTGTTCTTACTAGTGTGTGTGTGTGTGTGTGTTCTTACTAGTGTGTGTGTGTGTTCTTACTAGTGTGTGTGTGTGTTCTTACTAGTGTGTGTGTGTGTTCTTACTAGTGTGTGTGTGTGTTCTTACTAGTGTGTGTGTGTGTTCTTACTAGTGTGTGTGTGTTCTTACTAGTGTGTGTATGTGTGTGTGTGTGTTCTTACTAGTGTGTGTGTGTGTGTGTGTGTGTTCTTACTAGTGTGTGTGTGTGTGTGTTCTTACTAGTGTGTGTGTGTGTGTGTTCTTACTAGTGTGTGTGTGTGTGTTCTTACTGGTGTGTGTGTGTGTTCTTACTAGTGTGTGTGTGTGTGTGTGTGTGTGTGTGTGTTCTTACTAGTGTGTGTGTGTTCTTACTAGTGTGTGTGTGTGTTCTTACTAGTGTGTGTGTGTGTGTGTGTGTGTGTGTGTGTGTGTGTGTGTTCTTACTGGTGTGTGTGTGTGTTCTTACTGGTGTGTGTGTGTGTGTTCTTACTGGTGTGTGTGTGTGTGTTCTTACTAGTGTGTGTGTGTGTTCTTACTGGTGTGTGTGTGTGTGTGTGTGTGTGTGTGTGTGTTCTTACTAGTGTGTGTGTGTTCTTACTGGTGTGTGTGTGTGTTCTTACTAGTGTGTGTGTGTGTGTGTGTGTGTGTTCTTACTAGTGTGTGTGTGTGTTCTTACTAGTGTGTGTGTGTGTGTGTGTTCTTACTGGTGTGTGTGTGTGTTCTTACTGGTGTGTGTGTGTGTTCTTACTGGTGTGTGTGTGTGTGTTCTTACTAGTGTGTGTGTGTGTGTTCTTACTGGTGTGTGTGTGTGTGTGTTCTTACTAGTGTGTGTGTGTGTGTGTGTGTGTGTGTGTGTGTGTGTGTGTGTGTGTGTGTTCTTACTAGTGTGTGTGTGTTCTTACTGGTGTGTGTGTGTGTTCTTACTAGTGTGTGTGTGTGTGTGTGTGTGTGTGTGTTCTTACTGGTGTGTGTGTGTGTGTTCTTACTAGTGTGTGTGTGTTCTTACTAGTGTGTGTGTGTGTTCTTACTAGTGTGTGTGTGTGTGTGTGTGTTCTTACTGGTGTGTGTGTGTGTTCTTACTGGTGTGTGTGTGTGTGTTTGTGTGTTCTTACTGGTGTGTGTGTGTGTGTTCTTACTAGTGTGTGTGTGTGTGTGTTCTTACTGGTGTGTGTGTGTGTTCTTACTAGTGTGTGTGTGTGTGTGTGTGTGTTCTTACTAGTGTGTGTGTGTTCTTACTGGTGTGTGTGTGTGTTCTTACTAGTGTGTGTGTGTGTGTGTGTGTGTGTTCTTACTGGTGTGTGTGTGTGTGTTCTTACTAGTGTGTGTGTGTTCTTACTGGTGTGTGTGTGTGTGTGTGTGTGTGTGTTCTTACTAGTGTGTGTGTGTGTGTGTGTGTTCTTACTAGTGTGTGTGTGTTCTTACTGGTGTGTGTGTGTGTTCTTACTAGTGTGTGTGTGTGTGTTCTTACTAGTGTGTGTGTGTTCTTACTAGTGTGTGTGTGTGTGTGTGTGTGTGTGTGTGTTCTTACTGGTGTGTGTGTGTGTATTCTTACTAGTGTGTGTGTGTGTGTGTGTGTGTGTGTTATTACTAGTGTGTGTGTGTGTGTGTGTTCTTACTGGTGTGTGTGTGTGTGTGTGTTCTTACTAGTGTGTGTGTGTGTGTGTTATTACTAGTGTGTGTGTGTGTGTTCTTACTGGTGTGTGTGTGTTCTTACTAGTGTGTGTGTGTGTGTTCTTACTGGTGTGTGTGTGTTCTTACTAGTGTGTGTGTGTGTGTGTGTTCTTACTGGTGTGTGTGTGTTCTTACTAGTGTGTGTGTTCTTACTAGTGTGTGTGTGTGTTCTTACTGGTGTGTGTGTTCTTACTAGTGTGTGTGTGTGTGTGTGTGTTCTTACTAGTGTGTGTGTGTTCTTACTGGTGTGTGTGTGTGTGTTCTTACTAGTGTGTGTGTGTGTGTTCTTACTAGTGTGTGTGTGTTCTTACTAGTGTGTGTGTGTGTGTGTGTGTGTGTGTGTGTGTGTGTTCTTACTGGTGTGTGTGTGTTCTTACTAGTGTGTGTGTGTGTGTGTGTGTTCTTACTAGTGTGTGTGTGTGTGTTCTTACTGGTGTGTGTGTGTTCTTACTAGTGTGTGTGTGTGTGTGTGTTCTTACTGGTGTGTGTGTGTTCTTACTAGTGTGTGTGTGTGTGTGTGTGTGTGTGTTCTTACTGGTGTGTGTGTGTTCTTACTAGTGTGTGTGTTCTTACTAGTGTGTGTGTGTTCTTACTGGTGTGTGTGTGTTCTTACTAGTGTGTGTGTGTGTGTGTGTGTGTGTGTGTTCTTACTAGTGTGCGTGTGTGTTCTTACTGGTGTGTGTGTGTTCTTACTAGTGTGTGTGTGTGTTTGTGTGTGTGTGTTCTTACTGGTGTGTGTGTGTTCTTACTAGTGTGTGTGTTCTTACTAGTGTGTGTGTGTTCTTACTGGTGTGTGTGTGTTCTTACTAGTGTGTGTGTGTGTGTGTGTGTGTTCTTACTAGTGTGCGTGTGTGTTCTTACTGGTGTGTGTTCTTACTAGTGTGTGTGTGTGTGTGTGTGTGTGTGTGTGTTCTTACTAGTGTGTGTGTGTGTGTGTGTTCTTACTGGTGTGTCCGTGCTCTGCTGAACGGTGCCGTGTAGCAGTCGGCTTCCTCCAGCTCAGGCAGAGCCTCTTTGTCCAGCTTCATCGGGTTCTTGGGGAGCCAGGTCTTTATCTCCCTGAGACGGAACCTGCTGCATCCGGGGAGCAGGGTTAGTCCGGTAGAGGGTCAGAGTGTAGGACAAGTGTAGCACGCACACACACACACACACACACACACACACACACACACACACACACACACACACACACACACACACACACACACACACCCTCTGTTTCTGTTTGATGGTATACCAGCAGGACCACAGAGTCGTCTGGGATTAGATCATGTGTCCCCATCAGGCAGACCTACCTGCTGAAGGTCTTGCTCCTCCAGTCTGTGAAGTAGCATTTCTTCCTTCCAGGAGAAAGCGGAGCATGAGTTCATGTCACCTGTGTCTCGTCGTCCCAGACGGTCTTACCTGAACGGCATCCTGATGTTCATCTGCTCTGCGTATTTGCACAGCGAGTCCCAGGGAGCGTGGATCTTCACAAACATGATGTCATTGTTGGTCAGAGAGGGCTGTGGAGATCAGAGGAAAACCATCAGGCTGGTGAAAGTCTGAGCGTTTAGCCATGAGTTCATGGAACAAGCTCCGAGACACAGTTTCTACATTTAAGGTTAAAACATTCCTCTTTGAACCAGCTTCCCTCCATGCCAGGCAGCTAGAAACAGAGACGTTTAGCTGGTACGGTCACTCGTTGGCTGTGAGATAAAGTATCGTACGTCAGGGTTCTGTCCTCTAATTTTATCTACTATCCTCTACCAGCCTGTCTTTGTTCTTGATGGATCCACATCAATGATGTTAATTAAAATAGAACAGATTAAAATAGAACCTCTTTCTCCAGCATCAGACCCTCAGCTCGTAGGTTCTTCTCAAACGTGCACCTCTTCTCCACCTGCGGGCTGGACTTCTTGTAAACCAGGATGTAGTCGATTCTTTTCTTGCCATCTCTGAAATGAAGTCCGGACGAGTCGCCTCGATTCTTCGCCTGTGACAGAAACGTGCACATCAGAGTGGAGAACGTAGACGTGGGCGTTCATGGTGAAGGTGGGTACCTGCAGAGACCCTCTGAGGGTTCCTGGCTTGGCTCGGTTCAGGGGTTTCTGGATGAGGAAGGGCTGGTCCGCTCCGGTCTCACACACGCTCACCTCAGCGTCCTCAGTAAAGGATTCCTTCGGCTCTGCAGGATCAACCAGAACATTTCGGAATAGTTTAGTCTTTTTTTGCAACTTTTTTCAAGTAAAAACTGTCTTTCGATCCAGTTTTTGTCAAAAAATGTCACAAAAAATTGAGAAAACTTGCATTTACAAGTTTTCAACAACTTTTTGACATTTTTTACTAGTATTTAGTACTTTTTTGCCATTTTTTCACTTTTTTGCTATTTTTTTTTAATGTTTTTTTGCGACTTTTCAACTTTGTCACAAACTATTCATTTTGGAATGAATTTAAAATATGTTCTTCTTTCTTAAAATTTAAACAAACATCTTAAATATAAAAGTATTAGTGATTCTAAGTAAGTTAAAAATAAGAGAGAAAAGAGGATCATGTAAAGTTTACTGTGGTTTTCTTCTGTTTGATTGTAGTGATTGTGTACTTTATAAATTTAATTTTGTTTGATTGTAGAAATGCTTTTCAGTTAAATGTATATAGATGTATAAGGTCAGGCAGTCAGAAGCCTTTTCCTTCTCTTTGGTCTGTTTGTTTTGTTTGTCTCATACTGTATAATTATTAAGATTTTGTAAAGTTTGTAGGACCAAATGAATAAAAAAAAGATTTGAAAAAATTAAGCAAAAAGTTCTCAAAAAAAGTTGAAAATTCACAAAAAAGTCGCCAAAAAGTCGCAAAAAATAGTAAAAAAAAAAAAAAATCAGAAAAAAAAGTAGGGAAAAGTTGAAAAATTGCAAAAAAAAGAAAAAGTCACTAAAAAGTAAAAAATGTTGCCAATATGACGCAAAAAGTTCTCGAAAACTCACATTTGCGACATTTTTGAAGAAAATTTGTTCGAAACACAATTCCCCCTCCCCCCAAAAACTGTGAAACAAGTCGTAAATTTTTTGACAAAGTCGCGAACTATTGTAAAAAAGTCGCAAAAAAAAATTACGAAAAAAAAATCCCCACCTGTCCTCGGGGCCAGCAGGCTGCAGGAGGTGCTGATACTGAGTCCCTCTGTCTCAGGTTTAGGATCTGGTCTGAGGGGCACAGACAGGAAGTGGTTGAGGTTGATCGGATGAGTTTGGCTTTGAGCGAGGCAGGGCAGGCTGCGACGTGACGGCTTCAGGCTTTTCTCCTTTAGGATCTCACTGATGCTCGTGTGCATGCCTGGAAACATGGAAACAAAACAGCAGAGAAGGATCAAGTACCAGTTTCTATTTTTAGAATGTGGAATAATTAGTGGGCTGCTCATCCTGGGCACGGCAGGGCTGGAGATAAGATGGATGGATAGAAGGATGGAGCGAGGGAGGGGGAGAGTGAGACCATCTTCATGAGATGATCCCTGCAGAACATTAAAGAACTCTGCAGAAAAAGAATTCAGGTCAGTAGGTCGGTTCACATTAATTCTTCACAGAAATTTCAATTATTCAGTAATTTTGCTGCAAAACAAAAACTGGACCAAAAGCAGGCTGCAGCAGATGGAAACGCAGTCTGAGCGGACCGAGATGCAGTCTGAGAGGACCGAGATGCAGTCTGAGAGGACCGAGATGCAGTCTGAGAGGACCGAGATGCAGTCTGAGCGTACTGAAACGCAGTTTGAGCAGACTAAGTGGTAAAGGAGAACAGATATTTGGGAGTGACCATCGACAGCAGACTGAGCTGGAGGAGCAACAGTACTGCTGTGTACAAGAAGACCTGCAGCCGACTTTACTTCCTAAGGAAGCTGAGGTCCTTCAATGTGTGCTGCAAGATAACCCTGACCATCCTCTCTACCATCATGGATAACCCTGACCATCCTCTCTACCATCATGGATAACCCTGACCATCCTCTCTACCATCATGGATAACCCTGACCATCCTCTCTACCATCACGGATAACCCTGACCATCCTCTCTACCATCATGGATAACCCTGACCATCCTCTCTACCATCATGGATAACCCTGACCATCCTCTCTACCATCATGGATAACCCTGACCATCCTCTCTACCATCACGGATAACCCTGACCATCCTCTCTACCATCATGGATAACCCTGACCATCCTCTCTACCATCATGGATAACCCTGACCATCCTCTCTACCATCATGGATAACCCTGACCATCCTCTCTACCATCATAGACAACCCTGACCATCCTCTCTATCATCATGGATAACCCTGACCATCCTCTCTACCATCACGGATAACCCTGACCATCCTCTCTACCATCACGGATAACCCTGACCATCCTCTCTACCATCATGGATAACCCTGACCATCCTTTCTACCATCATGGATAACCCTGACCATCCTCTCTACCATCACGGATAACCCTGACCATCCTCTCTACCATCATGGATAACCCTGACCATCCTCTCTACCATCATAGACAACCCTGACCATCCTCTCTATCATCATGGATAACCCTGACCATCCTCTCTACCATCACGGATAACCCTGACCATCCTCTCTACCATCACGGATAACCCTGACCATCCTCTCTACCATCATGGATAACCCTGACCATCCTCTCTACCATCACGGATAACCCTGACCATCCTCTCTACCATCACGGATAACCCTGACCATCTTCTCTACCATCATGGATAACCCTGACCATCCTCTCTACCATCATGGATAACGCTGACCATCCTCTCTACCATCATGGATAACCCTGACCATCCTCTCTACCATCACGGATAACCCTGACCATCCTCTCTACCATCATGGATAACCCTGACCATCCTCTCTACCATCATGGATAACCCTGACCATCCTCTCTACCATCATGGATAACCCTGACCATCCTCTCTACCATCATAGATAACCCTGACCATCCTCTCTACCATCATGGATAACCCTGACCATCCTCTCTACCATCATGGATCACCCTGACCATCCTCTCTACCATCATGGATAACCCTGACCATCCTCTCTACCATCATGGATAACCCTGACCATCCTCTCTACCATCATGGATCACCCTGACCATCCTCTCTACCATCATGGATCACCCTGACCATCCTCTCTACCATCATGGATCACCCTGACCATCCTCTCTACCATCATGGATAACCCTGACCATCCTCTCTACCATCATGGATCACCCTGACCATCCTCTCTACAATCATGGATAACCCTGACCATCCTCTCTACAATCATGGATAACCCTGACCATCCTCTCTACCATCATGGATAACCCTGACCATCCTCTCTACTTATTTGTGCTGTAACACAAATTTCTCACGTGTTGGATCAATAAAGTAATTCTGATTTTGAAAAGCAGTCTAAAATTCAGTCTAAGCAGACTGAAATAGAGATACACACACACACACACACACACACACACACACACACACAAGTACACCCCTCCTCCCTCACACACATGATATCATGCAGACACACGAACAGACAAAGACACACACACACACACACACGGCAGACGGAGGATTATGTAATGGGCCACTGGTTGCATCATGTCAGCAGATTAAACATCAAACTATCGTCTTTCTCTGATTGCTTTGCGTTCATCCCATAATACTCTGTCAGCATGTTTGTGCGTCCTGGTCATTACAAGGGGGGGTGTTTCATTTCATGATGCTCATGGGTGGACATCATCTGTGACTTGGGCATAAAAGGGTCGACTCAGGTTAAGTTGCCTAGCAACATTTAACAATAATAGAGTAAAACAAGCAAAAAGCCGACACAACTAAACACTGTCACACTTTATTCTGGAACATTCTCCAAGTTTTGTTTTTAGGAGGAAGTGTCCTGTTGGACTCGAGCCGTCTGACTTGGGCGTGCCAGTCTTTCTGAAACCGATCATCAGGGGGCATTAGGTTCTTCTCATTAAGTTTATTACACATAAACACACGAAGCAAACCCAAACCAAATCTTTCATCTTCTGAACTGCTATTCCCATCAGGGTGAGTTCCGGAGCCTGTCCCAGATGATAACAGGTGAGATGCAGGGTGTCAGTCTGTTGTGTGGTCACACACAGAAGTAAACAAACATTCACACTCATTCTTCGAGGCGTTTTCATAGCAGCCAATCAACCTAACATGCATGGTTTTGGAGAGTGGAAGGAAACCAGAGAAAATCTCCACATACACGTGGAGAACATGTAAACTCCACACAGAAAGGACAGTGTTTCAAGCCCCGCCCAACCGGGACGCTGTGTCAGGCACTGCGCCACCGTGCAGCCCCCTTTTCCAAATCTTTCTTGTATATTGTTTGGGAGGCAAAAAACAGCTTGAGAATTGTCCAAAAACTGATGCCTGGTACTTTAAAGTTAGCTTCAAAGATGCCTGCCTGCCTGCCTGCCTGCCCGCCCGTCCGCCCGCCCGGCCGCCGTTATTTTGTAATGTGGAATCCATATGTCCCGGGTAAGCCTTACCTCTGTTAGACACACAGCTCTGAATGAACTAACCCTAGAAACTCCCTTCAAAAGGACGTCCTCCAGTCATGGTTACAGAGATCAGCCACCGTCCGGACGGCCAGGAGGAACATTTCTAAAGCATGTGATTGTGTTCATCAACTCAACGTGGCCAAAGCAAACACAGTAAAACACAGAAAAACAAAGATCTGGTTTGTAACGATTAAACACACATCATTATTTATGTCCTAAAAACCAGAGACGATACTTCAGTTCCACTGGGAGAGATTTTTACCGAGGTATTTACGGCCCATATAAAAGATGCTCCCAGTTGGATTTAGGATTAGGTTTAAGATTGTTTTGTTGACTTAGAAGACCGTGAAGGGGATTCTGTATTCCCCTTCACTACATTCTATATCTATATGAACCAATCAGAACACTGCTGAGAGAAACCAGACACAGGAGGAAGTGTGAGTGTCTCAGAGGACTGGAAACAGACATAAGAGAGGTGGGCTGCAGAAAAACATGTAACACTGACCCCTTTCTCACAGAAAAGAAGAATTGTGCTCTCTGTACTAAAAACCAACACACACACCATCCACACAAAACGTTCCAGAGCACAGTTTCTAATATTCGATGCCAGGCCAGACTGACTCCCCGTGGAAATAATTTCGTGTGTGTGAAACTCAATCAGCTGGAAGCTTTGTGTTGAAGAGCAGCTAATAATCACACAGCAGCAACAGTAATTTTCCTCTTAGCTTTTATTACCGATGCCTTCGGAGCCCGTCCTGCTGCTTCCTAAATATAAACCATCCCGTCTAACTGGGTCACACAGAAAACACTCCTTTACAAGTTCATCCCCACAGAACAAGACACACACACCACCAGGAGCATCCACAGAGTGGAACCCACAGAGTGTATGACGGGGTGAAACCAGGGATGGGTATCTATACCATCTTATTGATATTAATAATGTTTATCAATCTGGTGTCTTATCGATACTTTTTTAAGAATAAAAACCAGTAGAGGAAAAAAAAAACACTGTGCAGATGAAAGCAAAGCTTTTACTTTGAAATAATAAATTAACTGAACCTCTTTATCAATCATTTGATTTGTTTTAGATTGTTTGGTGACAGCATTATAGATCGTTTTGTTTTCCTAAACTTGTTTTTACATTAAAAAAGTATCAACAAGGGTATTGATGAGATGACTCATCTCGATAGGATGGGATCGATAACGAATCCTAGGTGGAACCCACAGAGTGGATGAAGGAACCCACAGAGGGGATGAAGGAACCCAGAAAGTGGGTGATGAAGGGGGTAGGCACAGGGTTTCCCCCACTGGCTCCAAGTCAGTGACAGCTGGCTGCATCCTCAGATCTTTATGTCAATGGGCACCACGGAAGGCAAGGTGCACCCAGAGAACCAATTAAACCCCTGACCAATCAGACTAATGCGCGTGCACGGTCCTGAAAGAATGCGGGCTCCGAACTTAAACCCCCCCTACCCCGACTTCCTTTCACGCATGCACTGCTCCTTCAGGTACGCGGAGGAATCAGGTCCGCTCTAACTGGGTCACAGTACAACTCTGCGGCACTGGAACGAACCCCCCTCCGCCGCCCCATGCCCCCTCATCCCTAACACCCCGGTACCCCACCGACCTTTCTGCTGCCGAAAGGACTGGATGGATCCAGAGTGGTGCACCATGGTTGCGGATCTTGTTCACATCCTGCAAACGATGCGCCAAACACCTGTCTGCGCTGCGCATGCCCACCAGCCAGACTGTTGTCATGGGGACGTCCTGACACGTGCACGCTCCTCCCACCAGCAGGTGTGACGCGCACGCTGCAGCATGGTGAATGTTTTTACATCCCATAATCATCAGTGTGTCACTTTAATCCTTACAGAGATCATTATGGTTTAAAATTAAAACATGTGTCCTCTTGTTTTAATTTAATTAAAGAATCAGAATATAATAAAAAAGTAAATGCAGCCATGCTTTGGCAGATGGTGGAGGACGGAATGGGGAAGGGGAGGTGTAGCAACATGTAGGAGGTGGAGAGAGGGAGCAGATGGCACAGGAAATCATTCAGGAGATATTAGATGATATTTTCTCATCTTTTCGGTCTCGTGTAAAGAAACAGTGTTTTTTTTATTCAGATCATCTCCTGACCTTCCCTCTTCCAGTTTGACCCTCTTTTTAATGTCCTAGACTTTACAGATAACTTTGCTGTGATCCAGTCTGATTAATTCATTTGTACTTGGACACGATATCACAAAATAATTGTTCTCAACAGGCTTTTGATGGTAGATGAGGAAAATATATAAACACAGATACACAAGCTTGTGACTGGCGACCTGTTCAAGGCCCTGACTGGAAGATGCTAACCGATAAATAAATACACAAAAACTGAACGATTTCAGCACATTCCTGCACTGTAGACCCTCCTTCTCAGTGAGAAAAAAATCCCTAAAACCCAACAGTTGAAAAAAGAAAGAAACCTGATGGGGATCCACATGAAGGAGAGGCGAATATGTGAATCATACTGTACCAACGAGTGGTGTAAAAAACAAAACAAATGGAAAGACATTAGAGAAGAATGAATGAGAGGGAAAGACAGGGATCAGACAAGGAGGATGTGGATACATCAAGAACCAAGACAGTCTGGTAGAGAATAGTAGATAGAATTAGAGGTCAGAACCCAAAAGTGTTATACTTTCCCCAGCTTTTAGAATCTAGCAGCCAACTAGTAATTATATCAGCTAATTGAATCTGTTTCTATCTGGCCTGGTGATAAGCTTGTTCAAACAGGAATGCTTTAAGCCTCCCTTTAAATGTAGGAACACTGTCTGCCTCTCTCACTTGAGCTGGGAGCTTATTCCATAAAACTGGAGCTTGGTAGCTAAAGGCTCTACCTCCAACTGTACTTTTTGAAATCCTAGGAACCACCAACAGCCCTGCATTTCCTGCATTTTGTGAGCGGAGTGTTCTGCTTGGTTGATATGGTACTATAAGTTCACTAATGTAGGATGGAGCCATGCCGTTTAGGGCCTTGTAGGTTAGTAAGAGGATTTTAAACTCAATCAGGAGCCAGTGGAGAGACACTAGCACGGAGTAATGTGTTGTCTTGTATTCTTCTCTATCCCTCCCAGTACTTTGCAAGATGAGCATTAGTTTCTGTTAATAGTCTAGCTGCTGCATTTTGAACAAGCTGAAGACTTTTCAGGAAAGAACCTTAATGTAACGTCTATGGAGGAGTTTTTCAGCATCACTTCTACATCAAATATTTTGGATTCTAGCAAAATGCAGTTTTACAAGCCTGCACTATGTGAGCTTTAAATGATAAATCTGGGTTAAAAAAAAACACTCCTACGTTTCTAACTGTGAGGCCAGAGGCCACAGATACTTCGTCAAGGTGGTGGGGGCTTAGAGAGAAAAGGAAGAGGTGATGGGGGCTCAGAGAGAGACGAAGGTTGATTAGACCTAGAATGATTAGATGATATTAGAATGTAGATTACACACACACACGCACGCACGCACGCACGCACGCACACACACACACACACACACACATCTAGGGTCAATTTCATAGCAGCCAATTAACCTAACATGTATGTTAGGTTAATTGGCTAACACTGGGGTACTCAAAAAAAACCCCACACATACACGGGGAGAACATACAAACTCCACACAGAAAGGCCAGTGTTTCAAGCATCGTTCCACCTGGAACTCAAACCTGGAGTTTCTTGCTGTGAGGCTGACCTCTGCACCCTCTCGTAATTTTAATAAAAGCCAATTCATGTCCTCGTTTTAATGAATAAAGACAAAAATAAAATCATAAATAACTTTAAGAGCAATGTTCAGAAAATGAAAACTTTTCAATGTGTTTCACCCGATGAAAGCGGGGTCACTTCACCACCATTTGAAGGCCAACTGATTTAATCAGCGGTTTGGTTAAAGTGTTGATTTTCAGCAGCTCTGTTTTTTCTGCTACAAGATGGAAACATGCTTTTTTTTCTAGAATTAAAACAAGTAAAAGCCTTATTTTCTTCTCTCAAAGTATTTTTCCTCCTCCTTTACCAACGTAACGTCAGCAGTTTTTCTTCTTCCAGCAGCTGTTTTTTCTGTTTAGTGGATTCCTGGTGACAACAGCAGTGGGTTCAATCCCTGCAAGAAGATCTGTGATCAGCATTAAATCAAACCTGATACTCTGGAAGCAGATTCTGTTAAATGTTTCCTTTACTGGTTGCTTTTGTAATTTTTATTTAGAGCAGTTCAACTCAGAATAATAAAGAATTTGTTATTCAGATAAACTGAGATTTTCTGTTCATTTTTAGTTGAGTTTTTAGCTTGAATGAGAAAGTTTAAAGCTGAACGTGTGAGTCCTGTAGAAATGGAATATTATTTTTGAGATTCGGCCGGCCTGTTAGTAGCTTTCACTGTTTAGTGGTTATGAGATTGTAAGTGGCTCTCTGTTCAAAACTCAACCAATTAGAGCCGAGCATCTTCACCAGGTCCAGTGTGCAGACATTAGATAGATCGATTGATGACTTCCTCCATTATTCAAACTTAAACATCTCAGTAAAAACAAGTACATTTTTGATGAGATGTCAAAAATCCACTCACCAGTGAAAGCATCATTACCTGTAAGCCTGTCTGGTTTGTGCCGTCTAGTTAGAAGGGCGATGGAGAACACTCTGTATGGATGTCCAGTCTCTTTTTACTCTTAGACGTGTGGCTCAGTGTGAGTAAGGGGTTTCCCACCCGTGTTTAGACTCCTGCTTTTCTCGAACAGAACCCGGGTCACAAATGTTCTGCATCTGAACCTTTAAAAAGCTCTGCTGTATTCTGGTCTAGAAGAGATACCACAAAGACCCTGTGTGGTCAGATTCACATTGAAGGGTTAACCCTGTCTGTCCCAGACTGGTCACAACACCAGAGACACATGTGTACATGAACCTGTGGAAAATACAGACCACTGAATACTTTGTTTGTACGAGAACAAAACCTGCATGAAAGTTTGATGTCCACTTTGTTAATATTCGGCCTCATAAATAATTCAGGACAAACTGTTTGGCCCTCAGCGGGGACGATGCATTTCTAATCCATCTAAAGTAGCAGAGTAAATATCAACAGATCCAAAAGTTCCTATTGGGTTTGAGAAAGATGTAAACTGAACATCTGACAAGTCAGGTGGACCTACCTGAGCCCGTTGCCATGGTGTCAGACTCTTCCCTGCGGAGAGCTCTTCCCCACGGAGCTTCTAAATTACTTCTGTTATTCCCAGCATGCAGTGCTCCAGGTCCAGTCCAGATGGATAGGTGGCGTCAGAAGAACATTAAACTCACAGACTATTGATCAGACTTACTGACCGGACGAAGCACCCTCCCAGCTCAGAAGACAGAGAGTGAACGTGCTTGTGCATGTGTGAGGGGCTTCATCAGGCAAACGGCAGTAAAACCCCCCTTCTTTTATAAAATCCATGTTTCTGAACTTTCAGCCTCTTTTGTGTCTCTGTCCTTATGAAATAAACCCAGGTCTACGTGATGGGACATCACAGTTCCATCATGTGTTATTACACATACTAAGGTTTACTTTTGTCCTTAGTCTAGCTTCGACTCCTCTATCTCACAACTCAGTTTTATGAATTCATCAGTTTTATTCCTCTTTAGTTACCAAAGAACGCACATTTTATCTTTTTTTTTTATTATTATTTTTATTAGGAGGATAAGCCCTTTGAGATGAGACATCTCGTTTTCGAGGGGGTCCTCAACCCAACATAAATGTTTTTTGGAGGGTGGAAGGAAACTGGAGCACCCAAAGGAAACCTGTGGAGAACATGCAAACTCCACACAGAAATCTTCAAATTTCCTCCCCCACCCGGGATTTGAACATAACCCATGAGCTTCTTGCTGTGAGGTCACTGTGCTAACCACTGCGGCTGCCACATCGCCATGGAAATCAATACTATCTAACATCCTGTGAAACGATCCAGTCAGAAACTCTACTATCATCTCACCTACACACATCCATACCTCTACAGGGGCTACTATCACCTCACCTACACACATCCATACCTCTACAGGGGGCTACTATCACCTCACCTACACACATCCATACCTCTACAGGGGCTACTATCATCTCACCTACACACATCCATACCTCTACAGGGGCTACTATCACCTCACCTACACACATCCATACCTCTACAGGGGCTACTATCACCTCACCTACACACATCCATACCTCTACAGGGGGCTACTATCACCTCACCTACACACATCCATACCTCTACAGGGGCTACTATCATCTCACCTACACACATCCATACCTCTACAGGGGCTACTATCACCTCACCTACACACATCCATACCTCTACAGGGGCTACTATCATCTCACCTACACACATCCGTACCTCTACAGGGGCTACTATCACCTCACCTACACACATCCATACCTCTACAGGGGCTACTATCACCTCACCTACGCACATCCATAACTCTACAGGGGCTACTATCATCTCACCTACACACTTCCATACCTCTACAGGGGCTACTATCACCTCACCTACACACATCCATACCTCTACAGGGGCTACTATCACCTCACCTACACACATCCATACCTCTACAGGGGCTACTATCACCTCACCTACACACATCCATACCTCTACAGGGGCTACTATCACCTCACCTACACACATCCATACCTCTACAGGGGGCTACTATCACCTCACCTACACACATCCATACCTCTACAGGGGCTACTATCACCTCACCTACACACTTCCATACCTCTACAGGGGCTACTATCACCTCACCTACACACTTCCATACCTCTACAGGGGCTACTATCACCTCACCTACACACATCCATACCTCTACAGGGGCTACTATCATCTCACCTATACACATCCATACCTCTACAGGGGCTACTATCACCTCACCTACACACATCCATACCTCTACAGGGGCTACTATCACCTCACCTACACACTTCCATACCTCTACAGGGTCTACTATCACCTCACCTACACACTTCCATACCTCTACAGGGTCTACTATCACCTCACCTACACACTTCCATACCTCTACAGGGGCTACTATCATCTCACCTACACACATCCATACCTCTACAGGGTCTACTATCACCTCACCTACACACTTCCATACCTCTACAGGGGCTACTATCACCTCACCTACACACTTCCATACCTCTACAGGGGCTACTATCACCTCACCTACACACTTCCATATCTCTACAGGGGTATCTTCAGGACCACTCTTCATCCTCTTCAATGAACTCTGTACTTCTTCATACTTCCTGCTCTTCTAACCTGCTGCAGGTCCTGAACATCTCTGTCTCTCTCTGTGATGGTGGTGATGGGTAAGGACCAAACTTTGATACTTTGAAAGATTTGAACCTGCGTTTGTTGTATGAACTGTTTAGGTGGCTAACCAGTTCACAGCCTGGTTATGAACTGGCTATGATCCAGCATGATGTCCGACAGAGGGATGAGTCACCTGACAGAGGGCGGTTGGTGTGATTGGTAAAAACATGTTTTTCCTTCAAGATTTTTCTTTTTTTTTTTAAATAATTTTTAAAGGCAAACTTTATGAAAATGTATTAAAACACCAGAATTCACATTTTGGAAAACAGCAGATTTTTTTTCTGTTGATGAAAATGAAATCTATGTACTTTAATTTGTTTACAGTTTTGATGAATTTCTTAAAACTCTATCCATCCTCTAAATTTTACTGTCAGAACAGCGACAATGAAGAATCTTGAATTAATTGAAAGAGGAATGCTGATTGGATTAGGGCTGAAACAGTTAATCGATTTAATCGATTGTAATCAACTATCAAAATAGTTGTCGACTAATTTGGTAATCGATTAATCGTCTGAAAAGTTTTTACTGTCAGCTGCGCTTAAATTGGTCTCCATGTGTGGCAGTAGAGAGCAGGTTGATGATACCAGCTACCAAAATAGGAGGAGAAGAAGATAGCAGCCAATCATTGGCCTTCATTTCACCCGCCTCACGTGATCAGGCAGATTCAACAAGATGGCGGAAAGAAAAACACATGCCAAATTGACCAAAGTTTGGATCATTTTCGCTACATTTGAAAAAGACTCGCGCTAATATGCAAAGTTTGCGAAACGGACACGTTTTGGAACGGAAGCATAATGACGCTGCACGAACATCTGAAAAAAAAAAAACATGTCTGACTCTAAGCGGGAGACGGCAAACCGGAGCGATACACGATGTTATTTCTAATAAAAGCAATTTTACAGGTCGTTAAATACACTTTTTATTGTCTGCAAAAAAACAAAAACAACCCAACATGGACTGTTTTCTGTGGAAAACGGTTGCACTCCCCAGCAGAGCGCTTCTCTCAGGGACTGATATTTTGGAAATGATCGTGTCCGATATGAGGCCGCTGTCAGTAGTAAGACGGGGGTTAAAAAAAAAAAAAGATCGCTAAATTCAATCCAGGATACAAGACCCCCTCCTCTACACCGCAAAGCACATTTTATCCACAAAAAATGAGTGCTGTTAGTTGGGCACCCCTTTACTGATTAGTAGATCTGTGTTTGTAATATTATAAGTGGTAAAGATGGTCATTTTATTTATTAAAGTTACTATTTTTGCAGTAGAGATGGTGTTTTTGTTTTTTGCACTAATGTTTCACAACTTGAATGTTTTTGTATATTTTTTTCTCGTGTTAATCTGGGGCCTTTTTTTTGTGCGATACTTCTGAACAAGGTTAAATTTGCGAATCCAGAAGTGTTAATGGTTTCTTGTTTTCAAATGTGATCCAACAGTTTACATTTGATGTTTTATTAGGCAGTAATAAAAGCACATTTTATGGATGTTTACACACATCCATACCTCTACAGGATGGATGATTTACTTTTACTGTATACATTAAGTAGATTTATTATTTTCTAGAAATGATAATATTCTACCTCTTTATTTGACAGAAAGATTAACATTTGCTCTTACTGTAATAAACCCAATGTGTTGTTTATGTTGTTATGAGTTGTGTTTTACACAATTACATTCTATAATATGCCGAAAAAGTAATATTTATTAAACTGTCATTTTTATCCGATTTATCGAGTAATCGACCCAATAATCGACAGATTAATCGATTACCAAAATAATCGTTAGTTGCAGCCCTAGTTTGGATATCAAGCATTATGAGTGGTTGGATGCTGTTGGATGAATGCTGAAATAAGATGTATTTTTCAGTTCTTACAATTATAAATCTGACTCTGGAGGAGTCAGTGCCTCCCCAGCCATGAACTTCACAGCACGTCACTGATGGTCAGTAGATCAGGGAAAGCTTGGACAGTCCGGGTCGGTAGCGATGTTCAAAATGAACGGAAGGTCCAAAACCTCCATGAAGCTGTCCCCTTCTCAAAAATAAATAAATAAATGTAAAACATGTCATTCGTTTGTGATTTGTTTGTGTTGTAAAAAATTTGAGTTCTAAGGGTTTATTTGGAAGAGAGAGACAGGTGAATTCCAAGGAAGGTGATTGGACACAGGTATGGCAGATAGGCAAGCTGTAGAGGGAGGCGTAGTGGTAAAAATACCACCTGCAGTCCAATCTATGACACTGTTTTACCAACCTGTACAGATCCATCTCTCCCTTCTTTTTGTCTATCGTAAATCACTTGTTTTGTCTTTGCCACCTTATCTTCCTGTACTCATGTCTGCTCTCCTCAGCCCTCTCAGGGTTACACTTCTTTTTAGCTGGATACACTCCTCATTCCGAAACCAACTCATCCTGATCACATCCAGTCACCCGGAGGCACAGTCTACTCCAGTTTATCGATGAAGTTAAACAGACTCTTATGATTTTAATCTACCAGGGTTTTTTTTTTTACAGTGAATCTCTGTGGCCTTCGGATTGGCACAAGAAGACCCTGGTTTGTGCCCTCCTGTGGCTAACACCTCACTGTGTCGTCACCCAGAAATAAATAATGTCAGTCTAAATAAATAATAAAATCTTCCACCTTCTTTCTCTCTTCCCCCTGTAACCTCACTGTTCCATTTGGATCCCTCTCATTCACACACTCTGACTAATCTTCAAACCTCCACCTCTCCAGCTTCTCCTCCACCTCTTCCCTCCTCCTCTCGCTACACATCACAATGTCATCTGCATCATTAATTTAATTAATTAAAAAATGATTATTCCTTATTTTTTGTACATTTACTTACTATTTATTTTTTATTATTACAGTACTGCTGCAGTGACGCACAGATTTCTCACGTGTGGGATCAATTAAATACTTCTGAGTTTAATTCTGATTTAAATAAATGTATTAAAATTTAGTTGAATTTATTCAAAGGTCATAAACATATTTTTTTGTCCTGCATTTAAACAAAAAGCTGCTGTTCTTCTCCGGTCCAGCAGGGGTCGCTAATCAGCCAGCAGTGAGGAACAGAAGAAGAAGACATTGTTTACTAAAATGTTTTAAAGTGCCGCACGCGGAGCGGTAGCGCCATGTCTGCTGCGGTCAGCGGCGTATTCCGCCTCCCGTACCGGAACCTGAGACCCCGCTCCTGATCCAGCATGGGGGTGTTCACTTCCTGCCTGCGGGGAGAGGAAAACGATCAAAGTGTTGATACTCCCGATCCGGTAAGTCCCGATCCGGTAAGTCCCGATCCGGTAAGTCTCTGATCCAGAAACCAGTCCCGGGGCTCCTGGGTTTCCTCCCGGTAGAACGGAACACCTCACCAACAAATGGGACGTCCTCTCCCGAACCACCCGATGTGGCCCCTGGTTACCATGGTGAGAGTAGGAACGTAGATCCTGGTTACCATGGTGAGGGTAGGAACGTAGATCCTGATTACCATGGTGAGGGTAGGAACATAGATCCTGGTTACCATGGTGAGGGTAGCCACATAGATCCTGGTTACCATGGTGAGGGTGGGAACGTAGATCCTGGTTACCATGGTGAGAGTGGGAACGTAGATCTTTGTTACCATGGTGAGGGTAGGAACATAGATCCTGGTTACCATGGTGAGGGTAGGAACGTAGATCCTGGTTACCATGGTGAGAGTGGGAACGTAGATCCTGGTTACCATGGTGAGGGTAGGAACGTAGATCCTGGTTACCATGGTGAGGGTAGGAAAGTAGATCCTGGTTACCATGGTGAAGGTAGGAACGTAGATCCTGGTTACCATGGTGAGGGTAGGAACATAGATCCT
Source organism: Neostethus bicornis (assembly GCA_902685375.1). Lineage (NCBI taxonomy): Eukaryota > Metazoa > Chordata > Actinopteri > Atheriniformes > Phallostethidae > Neostethus > Neostethus bicornis. The sequence continues at coordinate 33,264,794 of LR738544.1, forward strand.
GGTTACCATGGTGAGGGTAGGAACATAGATCCTGGTTACCATGGTTAGGCTAGCTACATAGATCCTGGTTGCCATGGTGAGGGTAGCCACATAGATCCTGGTTACCATGGTGAGGGTAGGAACATAGATCCTGGTTACCATGGTTAGGCTAGCTACATAGATCCTGGTTGCCATGGTGAGAGTAGCCACATAGATCCTGGTTACCATGGTGAGGGTAGGAACATAGATCCTGGTTACCATGGTGAGGGTAGCCACATAGATCCTGGTTACCATGGTGAGGGTGGGAACGTAGATCCTGGTTACCACGGTGAGGGTTGGAACATAGATCCTGGTTACCATGGTGAGGGTAGGAATGTAGATCCTGGTTACCATGGTGAAGGTAGGAACGTAGATCCTGGTTACCATGGTGAGGGTAGGAACGTAGATCCTGGTTACCATGGTGAGGGTAGGAACGTAGATCCTGGTTACCATGGTGAGAGTGGGAACGTAGATCGTGGTTACCATGGTGAGGGTAGGAACTTAGATCCTGGTTACCATGGTGAGGGTAGGAAAGTAGATCCTGGTTACCATGGTGAGGGTAGGAACATAGATCCTGGTTACCATGGTGAGGGTAGCCACATAGATCCTGGTTACCATGGTGAGGGTAGGAACATAGATCCTAGTTACCATGGTGAGAGTAGGAACGTAGATCCTGGTTACCATGGTGAGGGTAGGAACATAGATCCTGGTTGCCATGGTGAGGGTAGCCACATAGATCCTGGTTACCATGGTGAGGGTAGGAACATAGATCCTGGTTGCCATGGTGAGGGTAGCCACATAGATCCTGGTTACCATGGTGAGAGTAGGAACATCAGAATGACTGCTTTTTGGCTCAGCTTCACACTGATGAACCAATGCAGCTTCCTAATTTTTCCAGAAGCTGAGATACTTATACTTTTCCACTTGGGGCAGGACCCTGTCCTTGACCTGCAGGGGGGATTCCACCTTCTCCAGGAGAGGACCATGGTCTCTCATATGGAGGCACTGGTTCCCATTTCAACCGCTTCACACTCTGCAGCAAATCAGTCCAGTGAGATTTGGAGATCAAAGCCCGACAAAGCCAATAGGACCACATCATCTCCAAAAAGTAAATATCCAATCTTGAGGAACCGGATCCGTTCACCACCTCGGCTGCACCTAGAAATTCTGTCCATAAAAATAAGAAACAGAATTAGTGACAAAGAAAATAAGCCATAAGAAAATCATGAAATCATGAAATTTCCATCATGAAAATCTGTTTTATTTACAGGCGATGAAGAGGCGACAACTGGCTGAAGCAGCCGAGAAAAGACAGAAAGAGGTGTGTGTGTGTGTGTGTGTCCATGTACATATCCCACTGTGTGTGTGTGTCTCCATGTACACATCCCACTGTGTGTGTGTGTGTCTCCATGTACACATCCCACTGTGTGTGTTTGTCTTCATGTACACATCCCACTGTGTGTGTGTTTGTCTTCATGTACACATCCCACTGTGTGTGTGTGTGTCTCCATGTACACATCCCACTGTGTGTGTGTGTGTCTCCATGTACACATCCCACTGTGTGTGTTTGTCTTCATGTACACATCCCACTGTGTGTGTGTTTGTCTTCATGTACACATCCCACTGTGTGTGTGTGTGTCTCCATGTACATATCCCACTGTGTGTGTGTGTCTTCATGTACACATCCCACTGTGTGTGTTTGTCTTCATGTACATCCCACTGTGTGTGTGTCTCCATGTACACATCCCACTGTGTGTGTTTGTCTTCATGTACACATCCCACTGTGTGTGTGTGTCTCCATGTACACATCCCACTGTGTGTGTGTGTGTGTGTGTCTCCATATACACATCCCACTGTGTGTGTGTGTGTCTCCATGTACACATCCCACTGTGTGTGTTTGTCTCCATGTACACATCCCACTGTGTGTGTGTGTCTCCATATACACATCCCACTGTGTGTGTGTGTGTGTGTGTGTCTCCATATACACATCCCACTGTGTGTGTGTGTGTCTCCATGTACACATCCCACTGTGTGTGTGTCTTCATGTACACATCCCACTGTGTGTGTGTGTCTTCATGTACACATCCCACTGTGTGTGTTTGTCTTCATGTACACATCCCACTGTGTGTGTTTGTCTTCATGTACACATCCCACTGTGTGTGTGTGTCTTCATGTACACATCCCACTGTGTGTGTGTCTCCATGTACAAATCCCACTGTGTGTGTTTGTCTTCATGTACACATCCCACTGTGTGTGTGTGTCTCCATGTACACATCCCACTGTGTGTGTGTGTCTTCATGTACACATCCCACTGTGTGTGTGTGTCTTCATGTACATATCCCTCTGTGTGTGTGTGTGTCCATGTACACATCCCACTGTGTGTGTGTGTCTCCATGTACACATCCCACTGTGTGTGTGTGTGTCTCCATGTACACATCCCACTGTGTGTGTGTGTGTCTCCATGTACACATCCCACTGTGTGTGTTTGTGTGTGTGTGTCTCCATGTACACATCCCACTGTGTGTGTGTGTGTCTCCAAGCACACATCCCACTGTGTGTGTGTGTGTGTCTCCATATACACATCCCACTGTGTGTGTTTGTGTGTGTGTGTCTCCATGTACACATCCCACTGTGTGTGTGTCTCCATGTGTGTGTGTCTCCATATACACATCCCACTGTGTGTGTGTGTGTATGTCTCCATGTACATATCCCACTGTGTGTGTTTGTCTTCATGTACACATCCCACTGTGTGTGTGTGTGTGTGTGTCTCCAAGCACACATCTCACTGTGTGTGTGTGTGTCTCCATATACACATCCCACTGTGTGTGTTTGTGTGTGTGTGTCTCCATGTACACATCCCACTGTGTGTGTGTCTCCATGTGTGTGTGTCTCCATATACACATCCCACTGTGTGTGTTTGTCTTCATGTACACATCTCACTGTGTGTGTGTGTGTGTGTGTGTCTCCATATACACATCCCACTGTGTGTGTGTGTTTTCATGTAGCATATTTTTTTAAGTATAAGTTGCAGTTTTTTTTTTTTTAGTCCGGCCGGGGATGCGGTTTATTCTCCGGAGCGACTTATATGTGAAAAATGATCAACACGTTCCCATAATTTCACATGTTCTTTACACACTGAACGACAACCCGGCGCTCGAGGCCGGTGTTTATAATCTAAACATTGACGGTAACTTAAAAACAACGGAGAAGGGTTGAAGAAAAAAAGATATTTTACAGATTCCAAGCTGTAAGTCGTAGAAGTAACTATGTAGCGCTAAACGTTAATCGAGCTTCAGAAAAACAGTTTGGGGTTACTGTAGTTTGGGGGTAACACAGAAGAGGATACGAAGTTGTTTTAAAGTGACACGGAGGATAAAGATTTGATTTAGTGATTTGGATGATGGTTTGGTAAACATGTTCTTTATGTTCTATTTATCTGAAGAACTCTTAATTTATCTCAGATTAGTATCCAGAGGTAGGCTCCGAACCCGCTGGAGAGACTCTGTTCCCTCAGTTATCTGGGGAACACCTCGAGATCCTCGCAGAGCAGACAAGTCTGAGTTTCCCGCCCGGGTCGCAGAAGCTACTTTGCTTCTGCGATCCGGCTTCAGATAAGCGGGAGACAAAGGAACAAAACTCTCCGTGAAAAATGTGGCTCATATTCCGGTGTGACGTTTATATGTATTTTCTTCTTTATTTTGCTTTTTTTTTTTTTTTGGCCGGTGCGACTTATACTCCGGAGTGACTGACAATCCAGAAAATACAGTACACATTCCACTGTGTGTGTGTGTGTCCATGTACATGTTCCTCATTCTGTGTGTGTGTGTGTGTGTGTTTGGACGTCTCCATGTAAATATCCTTCAGTGTGTGTGTGTGTGTGTGCGCGTGTGTTTTTGTGAATGTCTGTACACAGTTGGCATGGGATCTTTAGGCAACTGACTCTGTGTGTATGTTTGTGTGTGTGTGTGTGTGTATGTGTGTGTGTGTATGTTTGTGTGTGCAGACGGCATACAGGGGGGTAAAAAATCCGGATGCTGTGGAACGAAAACGGAAGAAGCAGGAAGAGATGGAAAAGCAGGAAATGACCTCACTTCCAGCAGGAGGGTTAAAGGTGAGACCCCAATTTAACACGCCCCCTAAATCCTCCATCTTTCACCATGTCTCCATCTTTCACCATGTCTCCATCTTTCATCATGTCTCCATCTTTCACCATGTCTCCATCTTTCATCATGTCTCCATCTTTCATCATGTCTCCATCTTTCATCATGTCTCCATCTTTCATCATGTCTCCATCTTTCACCATGTCTCCATCTTTCATCATGTCTCCATCTTTCACCATGTCTCCATCTTTCACCATGTCTCCATCTTTCATCATGTCTCCATCTTTCACCATGTCTCCATCTTTCACCATGTCTCCATCTTTCACCATGTCTCCATCTTTCACCATGTCTCCATCTTTCACCATGTCTCCATCTTTCACCATGTCTCCATCTTTCACCATGTCTCCATCTTTCACCATGTCTCCATCTTTCACCATGTCTCCATCTTTCATCATGTCTCCATCTTTCATCATGTCTCCATCTTTCATCATGTCTCCATCTTTCACCATGTCTCCATCTTTCATCATGTCTCCATCTTTCACCATGTCTCCATCTTTCATCATGTCTCCATCTTTCATCATGTCTCCATCTTTCATCATGTCTCCATCTTTCATCATGTCTCCATCTTTCATCATGTCTCCATCTTTCACCTCACCATGTCTCCATCTTTCATCATGTCTCCATCTTTCACCATGTCTCCATCTTTCATCATGTCTCCATCTTTCATCCATGTCTCCATCTTTCATCATGTCTCCATCTTTCATCATGTCTCCATCTTTCATCATGTCTCCATCTTTCATCATGTCTCCATCTTTCATCATGTCTCCATCTTTCATCATGTCTCCATCTTTCATCATGTCTCCATCTTTCATCATGTCTCCATCTTTCATCATGTCTCCATCTTTCACCATGTCTCCATCTTTCATCATGTCTCCATCTTTCACCATGTCTCCATCTTTCATCATGTCTCCATCTTTCACCATGTCTCCATCTTTCATCATGTCTCCATCTTTCATCATGTCTCCATCTTTCATCATGTCTCCATCTTTCATCATGTCTCCATCTTTCATCATGTCTCCATCTTTCATCATGTCTCCATCTTTCATCATGTCTCCATCTTTCATCATGTCTCCATCTTTCATCATGTCTCCATCTTTCACCATGTCTCCATCTTTCATCATGTCTCCATCTTTCACCATGTCTCCATCTTTCATCATGTCTCCATCTTTCATCATGTCTCCATCTTTCACCATGTCTCCATCTTTCATCATGTCTCCATCTTTCATCATGTCTCCATCTTTCATCATGTCTCCATCTTTCACCATGTCTCCATCTTTCATCATGTCTCCATCTTTCACCATGTCTCCATCTTTCATCATGTCTCCATCTTTCACCATGTCTCCATCTTTCATCATGTCTCCATCTTTCACCATGTCTCCATCTTTCATCATGTCTCCATCTTTCATCATGTCTCCATCTTTCATCATGTCTCCATCTTTCACCATGTCTCCATCTTTCATCATGTCTCCATCTTTCACCATGTCTCCATCTTTCACCATGTCTCCATCTTTCACCATGTCTCCATCTTTCACCATGTCTCCATCTTTCACCATGTCTCCATCTTTCATCATGTCTCCATCTTTCATCATGTCTCCATCTTTCATCATGTCTCCATCTTTCATCATGTCTCCATCTTTCATCATGTCTCCATCTTTCATCATGTCTCCATCTTTCATCATGTCTCCATCTTTCACCATGTCTCCATCTTTCATCATGTCTCCATCTTTCATCATGTCTCCATCTTTCATCATGTCTCCATCTTTCACCATGTCTCCATCTTTCACCATGTCTCCATCTTTCATCATGTCTCCATCTTTCATCATGTCTCCATCTTTCATCATGTCTCCATCTTTCATCCATGTCTCCATCTTTCACCATGTCTCCATCTTTCATCATGTCTCCATCTTTCACCATGTCTCCATCTTTCATCATGTCTCCATCTTTCACCATGTCTCCATCTTTCATCATGTCTCCATCTTTCATCATGTCTCCATCTTTCACCATGTCTCCATCTTTCATCATGTCTCCATCTTTCACCATGTCTCCATCTTTCATCATGTCTCCATCTTTCATCATGTCTCCATCTTTCACCATGTCTCCATCTTTCATCATGTCTCCATCTTTCACCATGTCTCCATCTTTCATCATGTCTCCATCTTTCATCATGTCTCCATCTTTCACCATGTCTCCATCTTTCATCATGTCTCCATCTTTCACCATGTCTCCATCTTTCACCATGTCTCCATCTTTCATCATGTCTCCATCTTTCACCATGTCTCCATCTTTCATCATGTCTCCATCTTTCACCATGTCTCCATCTTTCATCATGTCTCCATCTTTCACCATGTCTCCATCTTTCACCATGTCTCCATCTTTCACCATGTCTCCATCTTTCACCATGTCTCCATCTTTCATCATGTCTCCATCTTTCACCATGTCTCCATCTTTCATCATGTCTCCATCTTTCACCATGTCTCCATCTTTCATCATGTCTCCATCTTTCACCATGTCTCCATCTTTCATCCATGTCTCCATCTTTCACCATGTCTCCATCTTTCACCATGTCTCCATCTTTCATCATGTCTCCATCTTTCACCATGTCTCCATCTTTCATCATGTCTCCATCTTTCATCCATGTCTCCATCTTTCATCATGTCTCCATCTTTCATCATGTCTCCATCTTTCATCATGTCTCCATCTTTCATCATGTCTCCATCTTTCATCATGTCTCCATCTTTCATCATGTCTCCATCTTTCATCATGTCTCCATCTTTCATCATGTCTCCATCTTTCATCATGTCTCCATCTTTCATCATGTCTCCATCTTTCATCATGTCTCCATCTTTCATCATGTCTCCATCTTTCATCATGTCTCCATCTTTCATCATGTCTCCATCTTTCATCATGTCTCCATCTTTCATCATGTCTCCATCTTTCATCATGTCTCCATCTTTCATCATGTCTCCATCTTTCATCATGTCTCCATCTTTCATCATGTCTCCATCTTTCATCATGTCTCCATCTTTCATCATGTCTCCATCTTTCATCATGTCTCCATCTTTCATCATGTCTCCATCTTTCATCATGTCTCCATCTTTCATCATGTCTCCATCTTTCATCATGTCTCCATCTTTCATCATGTCTCCATCTTTCATCATGTCTCCATCTTTCACCATGTCTCCATCTTTCATCATGTCTCCATCTTTCATCATGTCTCCATCTTTCATCATGTCTCCATCTTTCATCATGTCTCCATCTTTCATCATGTCTCCATCTTTCACCATGTCTCCATCTTTCATCATGTCTCCATCTTTCATCATGTCTCCATCTTTCATCATGTCTCCATCTTTCACCATGTCTCCATCTTTCATCATGTCTCCATCTTTCATCATGTCTCCATCTTTCATCATGTCTCCATCTTTCATCATGTCTCCATCTTTCATCATGTCTCCATCTTTCATCATGTCTCCATCTTTCATCATGTCTCCATCTTTCATCCATGTCTCCATCTTTCATCATGTCTCCATCTTTCATCATGTCTCCATCTTTCACCATGTCTCCATCTTTCATCATGTCTCCATCTTTCATCATGTCTCCATCTTTCATCATGTCTCCATCTTTCACCATGTCTCCATCTTTCACCATGTCTCCATCTTTCATCATGTCTCCATCTTTCATCATGTCTCCATCTTTCACCATGTCTCCATCTTTCATCATGTCTCCATCTTTCACCATGTCTCCATCTTTCATCATGTCTCCATCTTTCACCATGTCTCCATCTTTCATCATGTCTCCATCTTTCATCATGTCTCCATCTTTCATCATGTCTCCATCTTTCACCATGTCTCCATCTTTCACCATGTCTCCATCTTTCATCATGTCTCCATCTTTCATCATGTCTCCATCTTTCATCATGTCTCCATCTTTCATCATGTCTCCATCTTTCATCATGTCTCCATCTTTCACCATGTCTCCATCTTTCATCATGTCTCCATCTTTCACCATGTCTCCATCTTTCATCATGTCTCCATCTTTCATCATGTCTCCATCTTTCATCATGTCTCCATCTTTCATCATGTCTCCATCTTTCATCATGTCTCCATCTTTCACCATGTCTCCATCTTTCACCATGTCTCCATCTTTCATCATGTCTCCATCTTTCATCATGTCTCCATCTTTCATCATGTCTCCATCTTTCACCATGTCTCCATCTTTCATCATGTCTCCATCTTTCATCATGTCTCCATCTTTCAT